>JAQFVV010007748.1:0-61780 GCA_028023455.1 Epiperipatus broadwayi
CCTTTTGTTTACTTGCATTTTCCTTGTAGTAATTAAACATCAATTGACACCTTTTTACCACTAGGCCAAATATTAAAAAAAAAAAACATTATTATATATATATAACACAAAGCGATCACGTTATTTTTCATTAATTAAATAAGGTTATAATAACAAATAGAAATGTACTTATGCCCTACAATTAATCTGCCTCTATAAATTTTATAAAAATAAAAATGTTCAGGAATTTTAATTAGCAGAATTTAAATTATCTGTTTTTCAGAATTTTGTAGAATCTCAGCTAACCCTTTCTACATACACACGCACACACACACACCCTTCTGCCTTTCATAGATTTCATAAACTATAAGGAAAAATATCAGTGTGAAGCCGTGAGTAGCAAAATCACAAAAGACAGACAAATCAAAATTTCCCAAAGCTCTCTCCGATTTTTAAATCTCGTGGGTCAAAAAAAAAACCAAAAATTGACTTTCCCATGGATTAATCATACCAGTGTCTTGGTTGCCATGATAACATGGTCATGTTATCATCGACGACGTCTACCGGAAGGAAAATCGGTAAGTGTAATACGATATCAGTTAAATAATACTAAAGTACCAAAATATAATTTTATTCTTTATAAATTTTTAAAAATAAAAATTTAAAAATTTCCTATATGGAGTTTAAAAATATTTATAGGCATAAATTAACATGAAACATATATATGTAATTGTATATTTAGTTTCAGTGTGTACAGCTAATAATACTGGAGTAAGAGATAACAAGAAAATAGACATATAATAAAAAATACACTAGTTGAAGTAACCAATGTTTCTATACAGGTCAAAGAATTTCATAGTAAAATGATAATACATGTGATTTCCATGTCCTATGATCTGGGTTTGAACCTAGGTTTGGTAAACATGGAATTTATTTACTATTATAATTTGGATTATGACTTTATTTTTACATAGTGCACCCACAGACAACCCAACTATTTTTTCCAAGATTGATCATTCAATGGATAGCTAGTTATTCTTAAGAAGTAAAATAAGAATAGAAAATTGTTCCAACAATCTGTAATTTGGTGAATGTGCTGCTAATGAAATCTTTGTATTGCAATTGGTTATTTAAAGGTTGCATAACCTTACAAATAGGACATATATAATTCATTGAAGTTACAAGTTTATAGTATAGATAATATTAAGCTTCACATCACATTTACCTTATTCTAATAATTTTTTTAGTCCATAAATAAATGATGTCTATTAAATATGTAATGTTGAGAATATATAAACTTGTTCACAGATCAACTAAGGCCAAATAGTTTATTATAATTCACAAATCAGAGTTCTAAAGAATTACAAACAAACTTGAAATTAACACCTGCTTTTTCAAATTAATTTTCACCTGCCCAATAAATTGGTATTAATACAAAAAGAGGGCGCTGGTTGCAAGTTTGCTAAAAATGATTCTTTAGGAATCTGACTTGCATTCAGATTTAATTGGTCTGCGAATAAATTTATATTTTTATTATTATTTATGTTTCTTATATTGTCTGTCAATTCAAAGACTGCAAAAGTTAATACCCTAAATAGTAATATTTGCCAGAGACTATAACCTCGATAATATTCGTGTAAATTGCGATAGTAGGGACCTCTACAGGTGTTTTAACCACAGAAAGCATGCTATAAGAAGAAAAGAGGGGAACCCCAAATAAGAATCAATTGTTCCCTTGTGATCATTTCAGTATTAAAAATTTTGGATTGAAGTTTTTAAGATCATCTTTAAGATAGTTATATACAAAAAATTTATCCTCAAACAGTTATTCCAGTTGTTTCAAGCATATTCCTAATAAGAACATGTAAATTTGAGTTGGCATTTTGATTACCTTACTCCCACTTCTTCATACATTTATACATATCACAAAAAAAATCAAGTCAGATGTCACGTGACCCTAATTTATTAAGCTTGTATTGGCAAATGTTATATACTAGAGCTTGAATATCCTAGCACCTCACTGAGGACACCAGTAGCAGAAACCGGTCTGAGGTTGGGGATATTCTACAAAGCTTGTTAAGAGCTTATTTTGTGAGCTCTATATATAATATTTGTAAATACAAGCTTATTAAGTGAGGTCATGTGACATCTGATTATGATTTCCCGCATAATTTTATTTTTTTTTGCTATTAAGGCTTTAGTGATTTTATACTGCTAAAGCTATTAATATATGGTGTAGCTGAACTTAGTTCAGTCCCATATGGTGATTAGGATTAGATAGCCATATTGGAAGACATATGGATGTCTGAGAAGTTTCAGACTTTCTACTTGAGGGATTATACATTAGGGGTAAAGTGCTGAGCTTGATCTGATATTTTGAATTTAATGCTTGAATATCTTAGCACCTGACTATTAATGCCAGTAGCAGAAACTGGTCTGAAGTTGGGGATATTCAACAAAGCTTATTAAGACCTTATTTTGTGAGCTCTATATATAACATTTATACATATTGTTTATTATTCATAAAATCTATGATAACTTGATTACACTAAAGAATATTAAGATCAATGAATTTTTGGGTGCTAAGATCTGCTGTCAAAGATGACCTTCATATTAAAAAAATAAGGATAACTTTGACTAAGCTGTTCAATAATAAAAAAATAAACATTGTGTTTAATATTTACAATATTTCTCCAAGTAAGAACTATTTCTGTCGTTTTGTATAATTATAAATAATTTACTAGTGCAGTATTAGTTTAAACTGCATATAATTTTTCTAATAAATGATTACAAAAGTATTAGCGGGTTATAATTTTAATTTGGATTCAAAGGTTTGGAAAAGATTTAGAAAGGAGACCACAAGTGAGGATGATTGATGAAATAAGGAAGTGTGTTGGGGTGATGTGGTGAAGAGAGACTGGAGATCAGAGAAGATGGATAGAACTTGGAGAAGGCCTTTATACTACAGTGGAATGATAATGAGTGAAAATGATGATGATAGAGATTTTAATTACATATAAATCCAATAACAAAAGTGATGAACAATGACTAAATAAAATTAATCAAATGGTTAAATTGCTCAAGAAGTTCACATGAAACCCAAAGCATTGGAAATCATGATTTGTGAACTTTTTAACCTCCAGACTCTTTCAGAAGGAGAAAGTTTACTGGAGAGGTTAAAAGACAGCAGTGCAAAATAAATATGAAATGAGAAGACCAATAGACTGGCATTTCTACATTGGGATATATGTTAAGTCCATTGGGTAGCAGTCATTAAAAATGGCATTTCTAGTGTATATTCTCCAACATCATTTTTGGATCTACTTTCTTCCTTTTCTTCTTGGAATTGAAATAGACATTCTCATTTGCAATGTCTGCGCAGTTGATGAAATGACTGAATTACAATAAAAGGCACCTGTGTATATATTGGTATACCAAGGTGGAAGCATTTTTGTTCAATTATACAGCTTTGGGGCACACAATAAATGTCTGAAATAAAATAGCCAAGAAGAAGTGATACTACTTAATATTTCCTGTGGTTTTTTTTTATTAGTTATTATTTTAAAGAAAAGATAATTTTGGGACAAAATTTTTTATATTTTCACTTTATTTGTTGATATTTTTTGACCAAACTTAAATATAAAAAGAAAAAAAAATTAAATTAAATTTCTGAATAGAATTTATAATCAATTTATTAATTTTTTTAAACCAATAAACATCACATGATCACCATTTCTTATCCTATCTCTTAACTGGCTTGCACTGGGGTTTTGTTCTGTTTTAATAGCAGTTAGGAGGAAGCATAAGAAATGGAGATCATGTGATCTTTACTAACTTAAAACCATTAAATCCTGCTTAATGGGACAGTGGTGGCTATGGTTATTAAAAGAACCAAAGACCACCAAAATGTATAGGTACTGATCTCAGTTCAGACCTATATGACTATTTGGATAATGAGCTTGGATTGAAAATGTTATAGTGTTTTCAATTTAAGTTTCATAGTTTTGTAGTTGAAGTAGAGATAAAAGGTGGCTGCTTGAGGGTTGCATTAGATCCTAAGATCTAAGTGCAAATGCTCTCAGAATCCAAGGCTCCTCTGACAAAAGCCACAAGCCAGAAACTAGTCTGGGGATATTGGATGAGTAGGCACTAGATGGGGATTTTATGCACAAGCCTTCTGGCATCCATTGATTACTCTGGGTTGCACTAAATGCCAATACATATATAGAGTTTTGCCTGTTTTCATTTTTTAAAACTTAACAGTTAACATCTATTCTTTAATAGATAAATTGGGGTAGGCATAAAGAAACATTTATATGGCCCTAGAAACTGCATAATTGAACAAAACAATACTTCTATCCTTGACATACTAGTAAATATGCAAGTACTCCAATAAAATTACATACAGCCTGCATATTTAATACAATATTTGTGATAGATGCTAAGAGAAAGAAATTTTTTAATATTAGATGATTCATGATAGTTGTTGGTGCACAAAAATATAACATGACATAAATAGGCAATAAAAAACTGCAACTTTATGATTAATGTATTTTTTTACAACTTAAGAGGGTAAAAGTCATCTTCCAGTATCACTCCAGATAAATCAATTTCATTGTCATCATGTTTTCTTTCATTCCAACTTTTCTTCATAATAAAACAAAAAGATAAGGCTGCTCACCATGATTTTTTCAATAACCCTGAAGAGTTATTGGGGTATTGTATAACCCAGAATCATGGATGAAAATTGCAGACACTATTCTATATATTAACAACTTACATATTATAATCCTTTTAGAACAATAGGTCTGGGCCATTACTCATAAATGCTTTTCAATTTTGACCTGATATATTTTAAGCAAGTTAAAAAAATTAAAATGCATTATGAATATACAATACATACATATATATATTAATAAAGAAAAATTAAAGATATCCAGTGTAAATATAGATAAAAAAAATTAAACTTACCCAACCCCAAATACCAACACGTTTGGGATCAATATATGGAAATTTTTTTATTAATTCCCTTAAAAAAAAGATTGAAAACAAAGATAAAATATTTTTATAATCATTTAATTTTATTATTACAAATATTTTATTTTGCTATATTTTACTGCTAGGCATGCTAATAGTTATAAACATTTTATTTCACTCAAAATGACTGAACTACAAGTGTCTGTCATCTGCCTGTAGATGGAGCCATATTCCTCATAATAATGAAGTAAAGACAAAACTAATGAATAAATTTCATATTTTTTGATAAAAATCAAAAATGAAGACAAATCAAACATAAAAATACATTTAGAAAACAAACCTGAAGATATAACTTAATGGCCAAAGCAATGTAAAGTGGTTAAAAAATGAATACATTCATTAATTATTATTAGTCCTTAAACATTCATTTGGAAATGAGACTAAATACAACTCCATAAAAAAATCAACTCCATAAAAAATAAATCGCAAAACCAGTTCATGTTTTGAATATGACTTAGGAATTAACTCTTCCAAACCTTGACATATTTATTGTTCTCCCAGTTGGTAATTTTTTGTAAACATTTAATATTTGAGTTATTAGAATTCAATAAATTGAGCTTTATTTGCTAGAAATATAAGTTTACAAATGGAAAACATCTTAAAAAATTATACTTGAACTTTGTAAATATATATAAAACTAATAAAGTGAAATGCAATGAGAACGATGACTTTTTTCTTATCAGATGATTACTATAACATCAGAGGATAAAATAAATTAATGAAATCTTTATTAATCAAACTTTATTTGTAAGTCGCGAACAAATTAATGAAAGTCATCATAAATCTATGAATTTCGGTTCTAAAATTTAAAATTATATTTTGTTAAAATCACAGAAGTTCCACACTATTGTGTTTAGAAAACTGTTACTGATCACAGTTTCTTTTTTTACCATTACAAGAAATTTCTCTAATTTGTATTTTTTTAAAAAAGAAAACATATTCAACTAAAATCCAAAGTGTAATCATGTATACTTTTATTTTTAAATAATTATTAAGCAAGGATTGTAATAATAATAAACTATAGAAAATATACATTTTCCCCCTCATAATTAATAATAGTAGGAGTTTAAATGAGTCTGGCAACTGCTCTCAAAGAGTGCAAACAAAAAAAAACAACCAATCAGTAACCTTCTAGGCAGGATTTGGATTCTTTGTAATTTTTTTGACTGTAAACTTCTGCCCTCTTTAGATTTTTTTGAACTAATAATTCAATATATTTCAGTTCCAGTTTTTACTATTAAATAAATGCAAAACTGTGGGCCCCACATGCAGTCATAGGGTGTAAAGGAAAATCAAATTCCAACTAGCATAATCTCCAAATGAAGTACTTTGTATGTATTAACGAGTTAGTCAATAAGTATACCAATAGAAAATGTAAGTCTTCCAATCCACAAGCAAATAATTGATGACAATAAATATATAAGAAATTAAATTTCAAAAAATATATCTAGGTCCAAGAAAAATAAAAAATATGAATATTATAAAAAATACATAAGTGAAAACATACATTAATGACAAACATAATGGAACCATAAATCCATTATATTTAGTTCCAAGTTCCTCTTTTATACCCTGCGCATCAAATATAATATTTTATGTTTTATTAATAAGCTTTGCTTCCAATAGAATACATATTGTTTACTGAACTCCTAAAAATACAGTATTTTTCAATAGTCATCATCATCATAATCAACCATTATCAATTCATTTCAGGATGAAGGTCTCTCCAAGTTCAATCCATCTTCTCTGATCTTTAGCTTCTCTTCTCCGCATCACCCCTGCACACTTTCTTATTTCATCCATCCATCTCACATGTGGTCTCATTCTGGATCTTTTACAATCTCTTGGAATCCAGTTTAAGATTTCAATTGTCCATCTATTAGTATGGATAAACAAAATTAAAAAAATAATATTGTATCTATTTAAAATAAATTAAAGAAACACGTATAATTATTGTGTGCTCATTTATTATTTATTCTAAAAATAAATTAAATGACTGTTTCATTTCTCCATTTTCTTTAAACAAAATAAATATCAACTTTTCACTGCAATTAAACACAATTGGATAATTTTTTTTAATAACAATTTTTTTTGCCTGTGAAAATATAATAATAGTCATGTGATCTGAAGATGAAGATTTTTCTAGTTGTTTTGATTTTTTAAGTTCATATCAATATGCCATTATCGATTTCAGATTCTTGGAAAAAACTCTCTAAAGTTTTAGAAGAATGTTTTACAGTTCTTTTTCTCTGGTACTGCTAAATTGATAAGTTTAAGTTTATTGCTTAAAAAAAATGCATGGTGCTTGTATTATAGATAAAGATGCTGTTGGATGGCGCCATTTTCACGCTAAAACTATAAAATATGAACATTCACGGGCCGTTGATTTTAATAATTTTTCTGTGCTTTTTTGTAATGCGAAAATAAAAACAAAACAAAATCGTCTTTTTTAAATATTATTTTTTATTAACGTATACAATTTAAATGATAATAATAAATGTAAAATAAAATCAACAAATTACAATTTGATTCATGTTTTTTATATCGTATACTTTTTAAATTGTGTTACGGCTTTTTTTTTATCAATTTTCTAACGGATATTTTTTTACTTGTGTTACGGCTTTTTTTTTTTTATCAACTTTCTATCGGATATTTTTTTACTTGTGTTACGACTTTTTTTGTTGTTGTTTAACTAAAAAATAATAATCGTAATAAAAGTAAAAGTTGTTACGGTTAGATTTAGGGTTAGTTTAGGATTAGTTTTAGGGTTAGGTTTAGTTTTAGGGTTAGTGTTCTGTTTGTTTGTAATGCTAAAATAAAAAATTCAAAATTGTAAGCGTACTCGGACAGAAGAAAGAAACTCAAACTTTTTTAAACAACAACAAACACATACAAATGTCTTCTTTACTTATTAAACATGTTTATAATATTTGCTTTTTATTAAATTTACAAAAAAACCCGTATATTTGAACTTTTCTTACTGGATATTTTTTTCGTACCGCTCTTTTTTACTTCAAAAATATACAGACGGTAGAAATCTTCTTTGTCTCGTGGAATGTTACTAACAGTACGTTACTTGACATGTTACCTAATTGCAACTCAATAAAAACATAGATATTTAACATTTACCCAAGTAAAAGTTCAATACAGTACATTGTAAAAAGTCTTATAATTATTGTTTTAAAAAATCTGAACATTTCAATAGTTTAAAATAAAAAAAAATCCAATAAAAACAACACTTCAATACAATTCAAATACAAACTCTCTCATCAAGCCGTAATTATTTTATAAAAGTGCGAATTCGGAAAATGTAATTGCTGCTTAGTGACATACATGCTGTACTGTGACGCGACATAGCGGCCTGCATTCTGTAGCACAACAAAAAAGTTGTATTATAGAAAATGCGAGTTCGAACATCGGCTGCGGTAACAGCATTTGTATGTGTATTAGCACGAAAACCACGCCATAGAACAGCGTCTTTACATTAAGATGAGTACCAAATACATTATAAATTTTCTTTAATTTTGTAAGACTTTAGTTTTACATTTAGTAAACATTTTCTTATACAAAAAACTGTACTAAAACAAAATTTGGAAAGGATAAAATAAGCAAAAAAGAAAATGTATGCATTTATAATGTGGCCAAATGAAAATGTTATTAATAAACATGAGTGTATACAATGTTCTAAGATGGAAAGGTGGCTACTGTCCTATCATAAAACTTATCAAATTTGTAGATTTTAATGTTTTTTTTTGTTTATTTACATTTTGATAGGATATAATTGAAGTGGTATATACGGTAATAATGCAGATTCACTTTAAGTATTTAGAAAGTGCAACAATAATGATCTATAAGAAAGTAATTCATCAGCAATAAATTCATAAAAAATGAAGTACAAAATAAGTTATCGATCAATGTATGGTTTTAATTGGTTATTTCTTTCCATTGTAATCCCTCATTGTTGTGGTGCACACATATTTTTCATTTGCACTTTCTATGCTTAGTTTTTCATTCTATCCATATAATTACAAAGCCTAAACTCGGGAGTTAATAGTGAAGAATATAGGTACATTTATATCAATAACTGTACTCGCTATAGCAACCACACTTTTCATTTTTCTTATATATAGATTTATTTTTGGAATTTAATTTTTGATGGGTCAATAGCCATCACTATAGCTTCAGGAAATGTTGCAAGAGTTATCAAATGAAAGTAAGAAAGTAGGACTAACGGTAGATGTTAAAAAGACTAAAGTAATGTTGAATGGATTTTTGCAAAAGATGAAAATAGAGATCGATTATGATGAGTTAGAATAAGTTAACAACTGCAAATACCTTAGTCAGATTATTACTGCAGAGGGAAACATAAGAGATAAAATTAATCGTAGAATTAAACTCGTTTGGAGTTCTTTTGGTAGAAATAACTTAATACTAAAAGGAAATATATGTACTTGAAAAGGAAGGTTTTTAATAAATGTGTTTTACCAGTTTTTACTTATGGATGTGAGACTTGGACCCTTAATAGATAAACAATACAGAGACTTTGGATCTCTCAAAGAAGTATGGAGAGATGCATGTTAGGAGTAACAAAAAGAGATAAAAAATGTAATATATGGGTAAGATAAGGAGTAACAAAAAGAGATAAAAAATGTAATATATGGGTAAGATAACAAACAGATATTACTGACATTATTGAAAGAATTAAAAAACTGAAATGAAATTGGGCTGAAAATATTGATAGAAGAGATAATAATAGGTGGACAATTGAAATCTTAATCTGGATTCCAAGAGATTGTAAAAGACCTAGAAAGAGACCACATGTGAGATGGATGGATTAAATAAGAAATTGTGCAAGGGTGCTGTAGAGATGAGAGCTAGAGATTAGAGAAGATGGATTGAATTTGGATAGACTTTCATCCTGGATGAATAGTGGTTGACAATGAGCCATCATCTAGATTTTATGGATTAAAGACCTCAATTAAAATCATATGTGCATTTAATCCATTGATTTATTTACCATTAACATCATTGCAGTCATAGCATTCTATTCTTCAGCAATTCGTTTCATATTTAAATACATCCACTTTCATGAATCACATTTTTAAAGATAGGACATTTTTGGTCTACCTCTCAATCTTTCTTCCCAAAACTTTGACTCCTAAATTATTTTGCAAAAAAATATTCAAATTCTAAAATATATGTCAAGAATTTAACATTTTTAATTTTTATCATGATATCTTCTCACTACTCATTCTCTCATTATTTGAGCATTAGGGTTCATTCTTGTCAATCTTCTCCAAAGGCACATTTTCATTCCTTCCAATCTTGTCCTTTCCTGCTTTCCCAAAGACCAAGTTTTAGATCCATATGACAAAACACCTTAAAATAAAGGTCCTAACATATCTTATTTCAACTTTCATATCAGTGTATATTTAATAATAAGGTCTTTTTATTTTAACTCTACAATTTATTTTTTATGGAGATGCATTCTATCTTCTCACTATTAATTTATATTATCGAATGCTTCTAATGATTACACTTATTGAATATATTTATTTTATAACGATTATGTATTGACTTGACTGATAAATATATTATTTTTAGACTTGTTTTTTAAATATACTATATTATTTTAAGATTTTAAACATATATTATTATGTTTTTGTTGGATAATTGTATAAAAAATATGATACTTATTAAATAGTTTTTTCTTTGCTCGATGTGATGTGAAACACTGTGACTTCTCCTTAAATGGAGTCAGGAATCTCTCAACAACTATGCCCAGAGAAACCTGTTAGCCACTTTGCCTTCCCTTTCCACTCCCCACTCTACGTTTTCCCATAATCTGCTCCATCCCATTTCCCCAACATAATCTTTGTAAACTCTATGGCCTTCATTAGTATATGAATGGCAGCTCCATCTTATAGTAAGAGCACATACTTTCATAGATTCATAAGACATTCACAAACATGGTTGAATGTTGATAAAGTTAAACTATAAAATATTTGAAAAATGATAGCTAATAAAGCACCCAACAAGGGAAAATCACTTCTAACAAAAACAATGGTTACAAAATCCACCATTAACTCTATTTACAATAATCAAAATTACTTCGATGGGTATTCAATGTGTATATGCATGCAGAAAGACTCATCTTTAGGGCAGCAGTTCCAGAAATATGGCATTTAATTACCCAATTTTTGAGTAAAATATTATAAAATAAATGATACTTTTATTGTTAATTTTCATTAATAATTAAAATATTGGCATTAATATTTTAGCAGAGAAAAATGTCAATTTTTTTAATACCAGAAATAAAATAATATATATATATATAATTTTTTCTAATAAATGCTTTTATTTACCATGCACTAAAAAGCTAAAAAATAATTGTTTTTTCTTTCCAAGCACAATTGGGTTTTTTATACTTTACTTGAAATAAAAGCATGAGCTATCAAGAAATTAATTCATTCAATCAATATATTCTACTTATTATCACTGCCATTAAAATTTTTTTAACAACAGCATACAACTTTTTTTTTTCAAAAATACATATGACTTATAAAGTATAATGTTGTTTTCACATTAAAACCAATCAAAACACTCTCCTTTTTTCTTTCCAAAAACTTTATTTTTTCCATCACCATATATATATACATTACCACATCCAACATTTCAACCGCCTTATTTGTAGTCATTTTCAAGGGTCTACAAAATACATATTTTTTAAAAAAATTATCCATGCAAAATAAAATGACTAAAATGCATCTATTCCTATTATAAAAAACAATACCATTTTTCCTTTCATTTATCCATACCTTTTTTTATATATATGTTATTGTTTTTTTATGATAGGGATATATAATGACTGGTTCTTAATGGTTCCTTAGATTATATAAATCATTTGACAATCTTAAAATATTTGTCATATTGCATTGGTCTAACATATATGTATAAAATGAAGGAAATTTATTTAATCAATATCTATTAAAATTTGATTATAAAATTTATTCCAAACAAAGAGTTTGGTGGTCTAGTGGTTAGCATAGCTGCCTTCCAACAGCTGCCCTGGGTTTGCTTCCCAGTCAATGCTTTGACATATGAAAAAAAAGAAACAGTTTCTAAGTTAAATAAATGCATTTAAAAAAACACAAATAATTCTTTAATAGAGAAGAATTCTGCCTTCAGACGTGTGCTCTTCCGATCTCTTTTAGGGAGGCTTACTTTATCAAAAATGAAGTTGATTTTGTTCTAATATGCCAATAATGTGAAGATTGTATTCCACAAGCAATACATTCAAGAGAACATGAGATGACATGATAACACAATTAAAATATCCTGATAAAACAAGATTTTCCTAATAACCTAAAAATATGAACAATCAAACAAGCATTACATGAAGGCTTACAAATATCAGTTATCATTGATGAACTTAAATTCTGAAAGCAAGAAGAGTGCTCTTTAATTCTTTTACAAAAAAGAAAGCCACAATTGGTTGTCAACTATGTGAAGGCAATTTTAATTGTATAATTTTACAAAAGCCAATTATATTTTTTATAACATTTTGTTCATATTTAATTTCCAATATAAATTATATATATAACAATTTCTTATTAACTGGGAAGAAATATGTAACCAGCCAAATCAATTTTGAGCATTCCCGGTTTGAGCCTCATAATATCATAAGCTATTGATTGGTAAAAAAGATATCGGACTGATATCTCTGGCTCTATAATTAGCTCTTTAAGGGAAAAAGTCCCCATCTATCCAATAGTCTAATGCAGTGATTCTCAACTGACTACTGCCCTGGACCAATTACCAAATAAAATATTCAACAAAAAAATGGACGAAAGGTCAGGTGTTTTATATATTTTCAAAGAATGAGGGGAAAAACAGAATAATTGACAAAACAATACAAAAGTAAATTAATATTTTTTAAATATAAATATAGTATATATACTTAAGCTAGATATAATTAGAGGGAATTTGAACTCAGATTTTCAAGCTCCCTTCATTAATCCATTCCATCTTATACAACCGATACACATGACCACATGTAAGGGGGGTAAATGATATCCAAAATATGTATCTTGTGCTGAATCAACAACACCAATTGGTATGGATCATTATATCCCCTACACATATATAATCAGTGCTCACTTTGTATTAAGATTAGCAAATCTTCAATCTTTAATGGACACACTTCAATCTTCTTCACTTTCCAACTCTTCAGACATCCATATGACTGAAAATCTGATGATGACATGTTCAAAGTCATTGTTTACCAATTTTTCCATACTCATTCTGACTCTTCACATATAGGACTTTAAGGCCATTTAAATACCCAAAAGAGGCATGGACAGAATACAGGCTAAATCTGTAATATATTTTTTGAATACAAGTATACTTATAATACATTTAAATGTATATATGTTGTAACGGTCAGAAAACGTGTGATTCATTAACATAGTGCAGAATTCGACCACCACACAGAACGGCAGCACCATCAAGGTAGCGAAGCCACCCGTAGTACTGAGTTCGAACATAGTTTATCGGTTCCACAATACAATCTACGAAAAACAACACATCTGAGGCAACATTAGTAAATATTTCTTTAGGCACGGTGATCAGGGTATGCAAGAGATTCATGATTTTATTTCGAGTTAGCCAATCAGAACATTAATCTTACACATTTATATTTAAATAATCAAGGAAACATATTGAATGGGTATTTTGAAATTATTTATTAAAACATTATAATATTTAACGGTAAAACTAATAATATTTGGCAAGATTTAAATCTCAGTAGCGGAATTTTCCGATACTTTTATTCAAGAAATACATTTATTGATTTAATAACATTTATATGAAATCATTTTATCAATAATACCTTTTATTTAAGATCTCAGTAGCGATATTTCTGACACTGTTCATGTTTACAAAAAGAAATACATTTATTTGATAACGTAATCTAGCTACCTAAAATTCTTGAGCAAATATTTCTAAGGCATGCCTTTAGGGATTTATACCTCTGCAATGCAAGAGTCTAAAATAAGATTTATAATAGTAGCAGCAGACATATATTTATTTAATTAAAAATATTCATTAATAATTAAGGGCAACATTTATTTGAGAGTGAATTATGAAGATAATGCAGGGATGGAGTGATACATAGAATAATAAAGTTAGTTAAAGAAACACATGGTACGTTTTAGAAAGGCGATATGGAATGGCAGTATATTGAAACTGCAAAGCCGTGAATGAGTTTATAAGAATGACAGGCTGGCGTTTGCCATCGGCCCAAAGAAGTAAGGTGTCACATAAGCATAACCAGGGACAAGCGGTTCATGCCGCGATTGCCTGCTGGCTGTGTGACTTTCATCAAGCCCTATGGGAGCATTTATTATGTCCACTTGTGTAGGACGACTAAGGTTAATTTCAACCCTATTGAATCTGGAATATTCAAGGCTTGGAATGGGTCATCGCATCTCTAAAACGCAACACATGTATAATGTATAGACAATTCTGGTAAGATTTAAATATATTTTCTAACTAGGCCCTACATTATCAACATTTAATAAAGAACGTTGGCGACTCTCAAAGAAATGCAATTTTATAGAATTATTAATTAAGATTTAATAAATATAAAACATATATAAACTGGGTGATTATTACAACTAATACGCCAGCCATTTGCTAAGTAGTAGACCCCTGCATTACAATAAATGAAGCATTGAATGCGTGTCGATTTATGTGAAAATATTAAGTTATTTATGAAAGTAAATATTAATGAAAATTTGACATGCATCCACTGTTTCAAGCGATCATAGATTTATACTTAGAAAATTATGAGCATGCGACAATTATATAATAAAATGTAGATTTTAGAAATATGTACCCAAGAAAGTTAGAGTTAGGCAGGCTAGATTAGTAAAGAACTTTACATTAAAAAAATTTAATTAATTTTAGTTTTGCAAACAAGAATTTACAGTTTATAAGTTAGATAAAGAATGAAGAAGCTATAGCGGGATATTAGTAGAGTACTCTAGAGAATTTGGACACAGATACCTGTTTATGAGAAGTTTTCCGATTCTGTGATCAGTAGCAAATTGTTCATGATTCTAGCATTAGGAGTTCTTTACAGCATTTAGATGATTTGTGTAATTTAACAGCAGCAGCTTTCAAATTATTTTAGGCAGCAGATCTTCGTGGTTGAGTTTATGAAGGGCAATGGAAGGTTTGGCATCTGATAGGCCATCTCCGGATGGAGAATAGTCTGGGCGCTTTTACTCGATCATACTGGTGCAGGAAAAATTTATTTAATATCTTGGAGACTCTCCTGATCGAGAGCAAAGCTAAAGTTAAAGTGCCTGTTTCTAGCAAATCTAAGATGGCCTCTTTTCTTAGATCTTATCTTTCACATTTTTGTCATAGTTTATTTTTGGATTCCACTTAATCTGCCCTGAGGATAATCAATGCATTTTTGTTAATTCTAATTATAGAGAAAGCTTCCTTTCTATTGTTTATATTTACATTTTACATTTAATTTTTATAATTACATTTTAGGGAATTTTTCTTTTTAATTAATCTATTATCTCTCACCGACCGATTCTTTTTAAAATTTCAAAGACAAAAAGGGAACATACGATTATTTTTACTTTTAATTAAATATTACAATCCATTTCTAAAATTATTACTAAATGAAATTTAAACAAAGCAATAACTAACGAATTTTACAATTCAAAATAAATGATTAAAATTATATATTTTTATATAACTAAAAGAAGAAATCTAAATTATATTATTTATCTTTATTTATTGCCTTAAATTTGAGATCGAAATGTGTGCATGTTTATGGTGAATTCTACATATATCTATACATTTTTAATATTGCTACACACACATTCGATACCAAAAAAAGGTTAAATTTGGGTAGGATAGACCGGTGAGTGAGAGAGGCGATAGAAAAAGGTGAAACTTAAGATTCGAATACGAATCTTGCTGTTTCAATGTGAAGTTAATAAAAAATTTCATAAATAACAACATTTAGCTCAACGCTTTCAGAGTATGTTTACTCCATATTCATAGCTATTATTATGTGTAAACATAATGAATGCAAATTTATGCAAATCATTATCCTGTCCATTTTTTCAATATTGTAAAGCAGGTATCCCTTCGATTGATAGAGTTTGGATCATTTGCAATGAAATACGCTTCTTTTATTTTACTTTTGGTGTCATTTCTTCCTTTGCGAACAATTTCAGCACTAGAAGGTTCAAATTTATGATTAAATGTTTTTGGTGTTCTGTAAATATTGAACTGCCTTCATTTTTGTTTACTACTCTATTGTACATATATGAGTGTGTGTAGTCTATATATGTTTACTGTGGCCTGAGTTTCACCATAACATGTTGCCTTACAGCCAGTTTAAGGGCAGGTAATCTTATATACAACTTGGGGGGGCTTGGTCTGGCTCTATTTTGTTCTTTGTGTTGTTGATCATTCTATTTGTGTTTGGTGGAGTTCTGAAGCCTATTTTGAATTCATTAGATAAGTTTATATACTTAAGCTAGATGTAATTACAGGGAATAACTAACAAAATATTAATCTAAAAAAAAACAAAGGATATTTAATATATAGGCTATATGAGCACAGACTTTCACATAGTCCACCACTCATTACTCTATTTCATAATACTGATACTCTTGAACACATATATGTTGAAAAGATAAATAATCACAAATATATGCATTTCATGCTAAATCAGCAATCATCAGTTGGTCCAGACCATCATCTCTACACATATATGCAATAAGTGCTCAGATATATATTAAGATAGCCAATCTTCATACTTTAATGGTGAGGCTTCAATCCACTCCACACTCTAACTCTTCAATCATCCATCCAATTGAAAATCTGATGATGGAACGCTCAAAGGATATTTAAATAATTAAGAGAAACCAATTTAATTATAAGCCTTGGAGATATATTTGCGATTGTGAAATGCAAAGCTGGATTTATTAATAAACAATTTATTTCTAACGATTTTATGAGTATCATTGCTGAAAATGTCGATCCATATAAGAATGTGGTCGAAAATGGCATTAAGACATTTAAGGCTTTTCCATGTAGTTCTGGGTATTTAGTTTTTGTTTAACCCAAAATTGAGTTATACGCCTTGAATTAAATAATTACTTTAATGCACCATCGCAATTTAAGTCTATTAATTTTTCCATTTCCAAATCAATTAGGTTATTTTCTTGTTCAATAGACAGATTTAAAATCCTCATATTGCTTTTATGTGTGTATCCTTTTCCTGTGGATAATATTGATCAAATGTCTTGTTAAATGTCCATAAACAGTATTTTTCAATTCACTGATATTTATATGGATTGCATTTATCAGTTCTGAAAATGAATGAAACATATAGTGTTTTTCTCCTCCATGCTTACATCATAATTATAACTTTTTCTTGAATGTTTCAATTTTATTACATAAATCAAAAGTAGTACTATTTCCTTGTGGGCTTAATAAAAATATGTCAGACAAGTCAGCCATTTTAGCAATCCAATTGTCACAAAAAATATTTCTCAATTCTGATTTTTTTGTTTATAGAAATGGTTCAACTTCTTCAGTTAATTTACAAAGTCTTGTTAATATTTTCCATGTCCAGATACCATTTCTTTGCATATACTTGAAAATTGTCTTGAATTTAGTGCATTGCATTTAATCATCATCACCATCATCAACCATTATCAATCCACTGCAGGATGAAGGTCTCTCCAAGTTCAAACCATCTTCTCCAATTTTTAGCTTCTCTTCTCCACATCACCCCTGCACACTTTCTTATTTCATCCATCCATCTCACATGCGGCCTCTTTCTGGGTCTTTTACAATCTCTTGGAATCCAGTTTAGATTTCAATTGTCCATCTATTTTCATCTCTTCTAGTAATATGTCCAGCCCAACTCCACTTCAGACTTTTAATTTTTCAATGCATTTAATATAATTTATTATTTTTATCATTTCAGTAAAACCAGTGTTCAAATTAGGAGACAATTTATTAGCAGTAAATGCTCACAGTCTACAACGCAATGAGTAAAAATCATTTTGTCATTCACTACTTCTTTAATTTTTTTTACAACTACAGAATGTTTTCCTAGATTTCTATTTCTGGTTAAATTGTCATAAACTTGGTTGGAGTGTTTTTGGTAGAAATAACTTGATACTAAAAGGAAATATGCCTATGTGTTTGAAAAGTAAGATTTTTAATAAATGTGTTTTACCAGTTCTTACTTATGGATCTGAGATTTGGACACTTAATAGAAGAGCAATACAGAGACTTCAGACCACTCAAAGAAGTATGGAGAGATGCATGTTGGCAATAACAAGAAGAGATCGACAATACAATATATGGGTAAGAGAACAAACAGGTGTTACTTGACCTCATTGAAAATATTAAAAGACTGAAGTGGAGTTGAGCTGGATATATTGCTAGAAGAGATGATAATAGATGAACAATTGAAATCTTAAATTGAATTCCAAGAGATTGTAAAAGACCCAGAAAGAGACCACATGTGAGATGGATGAATGAAATAAGAAAGTGTGGAGGGGTGATGTGGAGAAGAGAAGCTAAAGATCTGAGATGGATTGAACTTGGAGAGACCTTCATCCTACAGTGGATTGATAATGGTTGATGATGATGATAGAAGCTTTGCTCTTATTTATTTAAAGCTTATGTGAACTTATTCTGCTCTTCATTAAAAAAAAATTAGATGCTGTTAATACTTCACAGGATCTCGATGCTACTTTATTTGCTTCCTATGCATTTAATAAAATTGTGTGGTATTTTATTTTCATGGATAGTCGTCAGACTCATAAGACCAATGAGTTATTTTCTTTCTTTTTTTTTTTTTTTTTAAAAAGAACCTTATAAACTTTCAGACTTTTTAAAATGGGATAATACGAAATTTATTATCATCATCATCAACATTATTATTATTATTTACTAAGTTTAACTCTAACATTCAGAAGTAAACCAATCTTCACTCACATGCTGTTTTAATATAAATTGATTAGTATTCACCCATACTGCGCATGCGTGAAGATTAATTTACTTCCAAATATTACAGTAAAAATACTGTGCTGTATAAATAATAAATATTTATCAAAGTATTTAAGTTTAACTATGCACATCTACTTTAAAAAAAAAAACCCCATTAACACTATTATTTTTAGACAAATAGTACAATGTATACTCACATGGTGGCATCGATCTGGTCTGCAACTTCATGTTGGCCAAAACTACGGTAAATTTTATGAAGAATTTTGTCCCCTTTAAAACCACTTCCTCTTCCATCAATAAATCCATACATGATACCATGCTTACTTGATAAAAATTTTCCAAAAGATATTTTATATTCATAATCTACACTTTGACTGTTCGGACCAGCATATCTAAAAAGTAGAAAAAAAAGTAAAAAAAAAAAATTCTGAAGTTAAACCACTTAATCGTTATTTCTAATTAAACAAAAAAAAATGTATATAGTTATAAAATGTGACAACAATAGTTACATATATAAAAATATATACACATTCTAAGTTATCTTCGGTTAAAAACATAAAAGGGAAGAATTAATTTTCAGTGAAATGTTTTTTAAAAAACAAGGCAAAACTCTTCATACAGTAGTGCCACCCTGTGTCCACCAGAGTAATCAATGGATGCCAGAAGATGGTGATCATGTGATGTTTAGTGAAATGTTTTTAGTCATGTGTAAAGAATATTTTTCTATTGTTAGTATGAAATCTTTGTTATACAAAAATATTTAGTCATTTGTGTGTATGTGTGCATATGAAAATATACTTATTAAATAACGTAGTGTTTTTGATATATATATATATATCAGTGACGAAGCGTGACTTTTTTCGGAACGGAAGCACACTACATCTTTTTTTTTAATAATGTTTTTATTTTAATTGCCACAGCATTTTTCACATATTTAAAAGATCGTGTATAATGCGATTTATTTCAAATTACAAATCAATTTTATACTTTATTTTGCTTAGAGCACATATATGTATATTCCAGATACCACCATCATATATATATATAGCGTCTTGTTATTTGGTCGTTTGCTATTTCTGAAATTATATTAAAATAATCTGTAAAAGTTATATCACGCCACACTTGTGTTTAGTATGGCGGGCTGATGAAATCAAAATTTTATTAAAGACAATAAATGTTGGTCGAAATATATTTTAATAAGTTGTAAACAATATTTTAGCATTGTGTGAACTTCTTATAATCAACTAATAATGCATTGGTCAAACTCATTCCATTCAATAAAAAATAATTTTGAATAGTTCGTTCTTTTTTTGTGTTTAGCAAAATAGACTTTTTTTTTTTTTTTATGTTTTGCAAAATAGGTTATATACACTACTTTCAAAATTAAAACTACACTATTGTATGTGCAACTTGTAGGATAGATTTTGTGAGGTTGAATACATACATATTTTAGTGATTTTTTTAAATTGAATTTTAATTAAAGCTTTTGAAAGTTTTGGTGAATTTTACTACGGAAGCATTCATTCCGTTCAATACATGGACGCTTCGTCCCTGATATATATATATATATGTGTAGATTACTATTTGAGATCTAATGGTTTTTCTTTGAAAAATTAATCTTGACAATGGCGGATGCTATTTTGTTGAAACATTGGGAATTAATCAACACTAACACAAGATTTAACCCAAAAACTATTTTATTTATATATATCTTGATACTCTTTTATTATCAATAATAGCATAAAAATACCAAAACAGAGATTAAATATGTTAAATGAAATTAATATACTTTACTACTTCTATGAATGAGTCCAGCTTCAAATACTCGTTTATAAGATTATACTTATATCATACTAACTATAAATAAAAAATAGTGTTAATTTCTTATCTCATCCTTTTTTGTTTTGTGCTTTGTCAAACGTTGTTTCTATTTTTCTATTAATTCCCTGTCTGATTAATAATTTTAATCTCCATGTAAAATATTTACTGTTTTCGTTTTTATTTATATGCAGTATTTTTCTACTTTCTACTCATTTTCTAATTCATTAATTATTAATATCATTGAAAGGCTAGAAGATAATAGCGCCATCTACACATGGACTAAGACATTTTAAATTCATTTTTTCCCCCTAACAACTATTACAGGTAAACCATTTCAAATCTGAAATCACTGTTTCCATGGCATTTTTCGATTTGCAAGGTTCAAAAATAGATCTGTTATCTCCTCAAGACAGAAAAAAAATAGACAGTTCACTACAGCTAGACTTATTAATTTACAGATATTTACTGAAAGCTTTACTTTCTTTTTTAATTTCGTTTGTAAATATGTGTGCACCTTGATTCAGTTGTAAAAGATTAAAAATCACCTTGAAATTGTGTTGGAATCATAGAAGTTTTTGCATATTAGATATTCAGGTGAATGATATTCTACCAGTAATTTGTTAATTTTTTTTTAAATATAGAAAATTAAAAAAAAAAATATTTTAATATCTGATTACATATACATTAATGAAAATTATTTAGAAATCAAATTGAAAATGATTTAAATTTTGTTAATTATAAAGTATTACTAATAAAAATAAATTAAACCATTAATATCATATGATCATCACTTCCTATGCTTACACAAACTGTTAAGTGATGGTGATGATGAGATGAGATTACGGCAACTTTCTTTTTCAAAGTAGGAATCTCTCAGCTACCATGCCCAGAGAAACTTGTCAGCCACTTTAACTTCCCTTTCCATTCCCCATCCTAAGTTTTTCCCATATTCTTCTTTATCCTGCTCCATCCCATTTCCACAACATAATCTTTGTCAACGCCATGGCCTTTGTATCTAAATCCTCATTTTTTTTTTCCAAATCCAGCATAAGAAACAAGAATCCACTTTCTATATAATCACTCTGCTTATATTTATTCTCCCACAACTTCATTATTTGTGCCATTTCTACTTGCAAGCATTTACTTTCAATTAACAGATGCCTAATGTTTTCTATGCCTTCCTTACACAACTTGCAGACTAAATCACCCACATTCTTCCATTTATGTATATATTCCCCTGTTGTTAAATATCCTGTTCAAGCCTTAAACAGTAAACTACTTTTCTTGCTATTATCACAAATTAATTCACATCCAATAATCTGTTTACTTCTATATATATTTAAACTCTGACAAACTCTCCATACAGTAGTGTCACCCAGTGCAATCCATAGTAATCAATGGAAGCAAAAAAAGTTTGTGCATAATATCCATATTTAGTTCCTACTCATCCAACATTTCCAGACTAGTTTTTATCTTGTGGCATTCATCAGTGAAGAAGCTTTGATCTGAGGACACGATACTAGACCTTAGTATCTGTTTGCATTTTTCATAGCTTTATTGTTAACTAAAAAGGCAAAAGATAGTTCCTGGAGGATTGCATTAGATCCTATGATTTAAGTGCAGTGCTCTCAGATCGAAGGCTTCTCACTGATGAATGTCATGAGCTAGAAACTGGTCTGGGGATATTGGATGAATAAGCATTAGATAGGAATTTTAAGACCAAACCTTCTTGTATCCATTGATTACTATGGCTTGCGCTTGGTGGGACTATGGTATGAGAGTTTGTCACTGTTTTAAAAATAAATTGTGATTATCTAAGAAAACTAAGAAAAAATAAATGTCTTACACATCAATTAATAACGGATATTTCTTCTCATCATTTGGCCTAAATCCTGGAGGTATATATATCATAACAGGAACATAATCTAAAAAAAAAAAACAAAAGAAAAATTAATGTAATATCATTAAATATATATTAAGAAAAATGACAAGTTTTTACAAAAATAAATACATTTTTTGTAGGCCTGCAAAGTTACATGTGGTAAGACCATAAAACCAATCAATATGAACTTCAACTCAGTGGATATGATACTAAAACATCCACTATTGTAAAAATCACATAATCATTGGATTGGATATATAAAACAAATGAATAATACAAGATTTCCTAAAAGTGTGTTTTAGGGTGAACTTAGATATGATTTTTATATAAAAAAAAACAGATTCTGTTTCATTACAAAGATAATCTTAAAGACATTCCAAAGATGTAATGCTGATTGTTTTATTGGGAAAATATGGCATACAACAAGCAAAACACGTAAAGTATTGGTGGTCTAGCGGTTAGCATAGCTGTCTTAAAAACAACTGGCCTGGGTTTGCTTCCCAGTTAATGCTTTGACATATATATATAAATAACAAGCAAAAACATTAGACATGGTATTGAAGTATTTTAGAGTGAAAAGTTTTCTTCAGAAAAAAATAAAATATAGCATTGAAAATATTAAATAAACAGAATATTAGTTTAACTTGTTCATCAACGTCATTACTATTTTCAACCATTATTAATCCACTGCAGAATGAAGATATTTCTGAGTTCAATCCATTTTCTCCAATCTCTATCTTCTCTTCTTTGCATCAGATGTTCATATGTAGATCAAGGATTAATTTGATAAAACTCATTTCTAGGGCATTATTATTATTTTAATTTATTCAGTAAACAATAAGTAAATAATACAATAATTTAAACTTCATACAAAAAAAAAATCTCGAGCATAGAGTTTGAAATATAGCACATAAAAATATAAATCATAACATATAAACAAGAGTAAAAAAATACATTAAAAATATTTCTTATTTAGAATAGTACAACAAATGATATAAACATTTTGTAAAAGTCAGATATCCGATGAGAGTTAAATTCAAACAAGTTCTGGCATAAAGTTATTAAATAATTTGGAACCACTATAACCAAGCTGATTGGAGGTTATAAAATTTTGATATAATTATTTGACATTTACAAATAATTGTGCATTTACAACAAAAAAAAAACTAGGACCTAAACAAGCCCTCCTGCAATATATATATATTGTTAAAAGGTTGTCTTGACAACAGTTTGAGATTGTTATTATTATCTATATTGGGATTATGTAAGTGCTGACTGATTTCTAATGGTTATTTATATCCCCATTTATTCTTGAATATTATTACACTTATTATTTAAGTAATACTTTGGATGCAATTGAAAATTATAATTGCAATTTGTAATATTATAATTGACTGCTTATTAGTCTGCATTCAGAACAGGTTATATTTACCTGTTTAAGGAGGTTTATTTAAACTTCATTGTATCAAAAATTTCAATCTCTGTGGTCAAGTTGCAGTCTTTGGTGTCTATATAAATATATGGGACCATAAATAAAGGTGGGATTCCACCTTTATTGTTAAAAGGAGGTTGCCTTGACAACAGTTTGAGATTGTTGATTATTATCAATATTGTGATTGTCTAAGTGTTGACTGGTTTTTAATGGTTTATATATATATATATATCAAGAATTGCTCTATACTGACATAAATGAGTAACATCTAGTATACTATGAGTCCCATAAATATCTCTTACAGATATGGTATGAGATCTGCCAAAAGTAGTACATTACATAATTCTATAAAAATAGATGTGAGAATATATGTTAGATTATTTCTATCATCTTTAGTTAAACTTTTCAAATACAAATAGACAATACACGTTAGTAGACTATGTTTTGAGTAAATTATTTCCCCTCTTCTTCAGGTCTTGCTGGCCTAACCAGTGACTATATTAGCATACAAGTAAAACCTATGCCTTTAGATTTTTGAATATTGAATTTTTAAGGCAATAGTTTAACCAAATGAGCCATTCTGTCAATGCATGGTTTGTTAAAGCATTGCTTTAAAAATTTGATATTCAAGAATCTAAACGTGTAAGTTCCACTGCTATGCTAGCATGGTCATGGTCAGGCCATCAGTACCTGAAGAAGAGCAGAGAATAATATGACTTTAAATGTTGCACAATCTACCTACCTGTGTTGCCTTCTTGTGTGCTATTCCTAACAGTTGTTTGTATTTGAAAAGTTTTTTTAAAAATTTTCTAGATGTTCAACATTTAATGAAACATGGTGGAAAACATGTTATCACATCTAAAATACTATTACCACAAACTTTCAGGCAGATAAAGTAGATATTGTAAAAATAGGATAATTCCCCAAAACAAAAATATTATAACATATAAATAAAAAGAAGAATACGTAATTTAGTTTACATAAACGAGAATAAAGAAAATCAGTATGATTTAACAGGATTATCTAGACCAGGATAATCTAGAATCAATCAACTCATCTACGTAATAATTATTAACAAACAAAATATTAGCACAAGAACTACTGCAATGCAAAAAAAAAATAATTATCATGAATAGTGATGTTAAGGAAATATGAAACAAATATAAAAGAAAATAGTATTCAAATTAACTAATAAACAATGAAAAGCTAACCATGTGCTAATTGAAAGTAAATCATCATTACAAACAGCAGCACAAAATGAAGCAATGCATAGACATAAATCTTTGATTCTAAATGCAGTGAAAATACGTCATTTGCCTAAATTATTATTATTATTATTTGTTTTGTCCTTTTATCTTATTTTGTCTTAGATCAGGAATCTAGGTGCAGTGCTCTGAGATCCAAAGCTTCTCACTGATGAAGGCCACAAGCCAGAAACTAGTTTGGGATACTGGATGAGTAGGCATTAGATAGGGATTTTATGCACAAGCCTTCTGGCATCCATTGATTACTCTGGTTGGCACATGGTGGCACTACTGTACGGAGAGAGTTTTGCCTTGTTTATAGAGCAGGAATTTGTGAAAGATGGCTGCTGCTGTTGTTATGAAGTTATATATACATAGAATATTTCTAAATTTGTACTGCCTAATTCTATCCATCAATGTGCAATATGCAATCCATTTTAAAATGTGCTTATTTCTCATTTCTCTCTCTCCTTCTCTCTCACACATATTATATTACTAATTTTTATCTCCATTTTCCTATTAAAATTTGAATGTTTTTCCTTAGCTACTATGCATACCATCTATTTTTATGTGATTTGATGCAATATGGCTTCTCCTTTTTTGGAATCAGGAATCTCTCAGCCACTATGCCCAGAGAAATCTGTTAGCCACCTTACCTTCCCATTCCATTCTCCTATGTTTTTCCCAAATTCTTCTCTATCCTGCTCCATCCCATTTCCGCAACATTATCTTTGTCAACTCTATGGCCTTTATATCTAAATCCCCCTTATCTTTTCCCAAACCCAGCATTAAAAAACCAAGAACCCACTTTCTGTATAATCACTTTGTTTATATTCATTCTACCACAACTTCATTAATTGTACACTTTCTGCTTTCAGGCATTTACATTCAATTAACATTTGCTTAATATTTTCTATAGCTTCCTTACATAACTTGCTAATGAAATCACCCATATTTTTCCAGTTATGTGTATATTTCCTTGTTGCTAAAGATCCTGTTCTAGCCTTAAACAGTAAACTACTTTCCTTGCTATTATCATAAATTAACTCACACCCAATATAGTGTTTACTTATATATATATATATATATATATATATATATAAATTCTTTTTACTTTCCATACTAGTTTTCCATATCTCCAACTTCCTATTTTTTATTAATGCATCCATCTTCTATCCCATTCCTTGCCATTATAACACTCAACAATTTATCTAACACAATCATCCCACCTTTTGTATAAGTATAACAACATAAATCTTTATCCAAAGCTTCTGTGATGTGATGTGATGTACTGTGACTTCTCCTTAAATGGAGTCAGGAATCTCTCAGCAGCTATGCCCAGAGAAACCTGTTAGCCACTTTACCTTCCTTTTCCATTGTCCACCCTGTTTTCCCATAATCTGCTCCATCCCATTTCCACAACATAATCTTTGTCAACTCCATGACCTTCATATCTAAATCCCCCTTATTTTTTTCCAAACCTAGCATAAAAACCAATAACTCACTTTCTGTATAATCACTTTGTTCATATTTAACCTTCCATAACTTCATTATTTGTACCCTTTCTGCTTCCAAACATTTACATTGAAGTAACAGATGCCTAATATTCTCTATGCCTTCCTTACACAACTTGCAGACTAAATCACCCATATTTTTTCATTTACATGTATATTCCCTTGTTGCTAAAGAGCCCATTCGAAACTTAAACAATAAACTACTTTCCTTACAATTATCATAAATTAACTCACACCCAATGTTCCGTTTACTTTTATATATATTTAAACTCGTTTTACTCTCCATACTAGTTCTCCATCTCTCCAACTCCCTATTCTTTATTAATGCATCTATTCTTCTATCCCACTCCTTCCCACTATAACACTCAACAATCCTCCTAACACAATCATCCCATCTTTTGTACAAGTATACTGACATAACTTCTTTATCCAAATCTTCTGCATACTGCATTACCTTTCTCACCCATCTTGTTGCCTGTCCTTTACTTGTAACCCAATTAAATACTATTTTGGCTATTCTTTTATTATCCATAAACTGCAATCTACCGAACATTTTCAATTTACTTTTTGCATCCCTCATATAAAAACATGACCATCCCATTTCTCCTTCAATTGCCTCTTTTGCTGTCCACACCTCAGCATCTAATGCATGCCTTCCTACTTCCCTTTGTACTTTTTATAAGCAATCTAATACCCCTTTACTAACACATAATGCATCATTGCCATATGTTAACCCTGCTACTGCCACTCCCTTCCATACAATTCTAGCTACATCATATTTATTATATGAAAACACTGTTAATTTCTTTATCAATCCCTTTCTTTTCTTTGCTTCATTTATCTTTTTTTTTCTCCCATTCATCCAAGCAATTTTACTTATTACTCAAGATGATTCCCAAATAACTATATCTATTCACCACACCCAACTTTATTCCCCCAATAAGAAATCTTTGTCTTCTCTTTCCCCAGTATTTACCATCATTATATTTGATTTTTCTTCACTAAATTTAATCCCCATATCTTTAACCACCCTTGGGCATGTCCTCAGCATAACTTCCATATCTTCTCTTCTTTCTGCACACAAAAAGACATCATCCGCAAAAAAAAGACCCGATAATGTATATACTCTCTTGCCACCTGTTAACGGTATCTCTATCCCTCTTCCTAGTTTTTCTATTGCTCTCTCCATTTCACTCAAATACAACACAAACAAAATAGGTGACATAGGGCATCCTTGCCTCACTCCCACCCCATTTTTAACTTTAACTGATTCTAAGATAAGAATAATTAGTAGTGACACCTACCAGGCATTATTATAATCATGTCTAGCCTGATGTAGGCAAAAAGTCAAAATAGTTTAAATAGCTCAGTTCAGATCAAAAGCTTTTTCAAAAAGCAGTGCAGGAGAGCTATAAAAATAATTTATTGCATAGAAATTTATAAGAAGTCCCAGAAGTGGAAATGACAGCTGGAGTGTGATTCATGGATCTTGAAATCCAGAGTCTGCACCTCTGTTAAGACACCAATTCATGTTAGGTTAGAAGAAGACATTACCCATCAGATTAATCCACTATTAGATGATTTTCTTAATTATAATTAAAATGCTTTTCTTTTTCCATTTTACACAATGCAAACACAATATTTACTTTAAATAATTTTATTTCTTTACTGTTTCGACTATCCAACAGTCTTCACCAGAGCTTTCATCATGATTTATTCTTTAATCATAAATAAGTAGATACATGTTTACAGTTGAATGTCTAATAAAGATCAGTAAAAAAATTATGTCTTCTTGAAATCTAGATTTGAATGTCAAATTGAATATATGGCACACAGATATGCTTATTATTCTACCATGATGGATTAGGTCATGTGACATACGACTTGATTTCTTTGTAATTTTAGTTTAATAATGATGGCAATAAAAAGTGGCAATTATTTTTTAATTTTCGGTCCTAAGACAGATTCAATCAGTAACAGCTTGATCATCATCAGTAGTAGTTGGCCACTTCTTCATACAATTTAAAATTACATCTTAAAATAATGAAGTTTTTTTCATCAAAAAGCCTATAATTAGAATGCAACTTTGGAATCACTTAGTATTATTTTTTAGTGTCTGAATCTTACAGTTCTGGAATGAAGATATAAAGATGTAACAGGTAGCACAAATCAACTTACTTGACTATTATACCATTAAAGCAAATACATAGAGACATTGTAGATTCAAACTATAATAGTGACAACATAAAATAAGTTAAAATCTACATTTATGTGAAATATAGAAAAATGAATGATTACAAAATTAACAAAAGAAACAAAATCCAATAAGAAAGAAAGATAAAAAGAGGGAGAGAAAAAAGAGATTTTGCGTAAAATACAATTTAATTACAATTTGAGCATAAAAGCTATTTTCAAAATATAATTCCTAGCATTCTTTAAAAAGTTGGAGGTTTTCTTACAATAAGTTAGTATTTGTCATGAAAACAAAAGAATGGGGAGAATGATAAATTCGTATTTAATTTCAGTGTTCTAAATACTCCCATTTCAGAAATGTGTCATTAGAACATTTTATATAAAGAAGGTATTTTTGTCTTGGTTTGTGGTAAATCTTACGTTTTATTTGTTGAACTATTACAATCTAAGGTATAACTTTCCATATTTTAGATTACTAATACTAATTTGTTTCTAGATGGCAGATATAATCAGGGTAAAAATAGTTTGATACTTGTATATTAGGAAAGATTTCACTCTTATTTTTTCTGTACATTGGTAATGTTCATGTAATAAATAGTTTTTTTAACTTCAAATTATCCACAATTTATTTTTGCATATGCTCAAATAAAGCTTCTTTTTTAGTATATGTATATATTTAGAATATGTTATGGTTTTTCACATGTGGAAAACTTCTGAGATAAAAGACACAAAATACATAATTTATATCAGCAACATTAAAAATATTCATTGTAAGTTTTTCACATTTGTCAAGATAATTTTTAATAAGAATATGCTTAAAAATATATTATTTTGCCCTCTAAATACTAATAAATTAATCAACTGAATTCCAAATAATAAAATCGTTTGCACTGACAGTAATTTATGAAACCATATACATAAAAAATAAATTTAGCATTTAAAAAAGCTCAATGCATTAAAATGACAATCACCAAAGAAGTTAATAGTGGATTACTTTTTATTAAAATAATTCTTTATATGTATTAAGTAAACAATATTATTTTGTTTGTACAGTTATTTCTCTTATTTGATAGTAATAAAAAAAATAATCCCACAGTAACAACAATTTCACACAATTGATCAAAGCTATATTTTTTATTCATCTGAGAATCCAGAATTTCAGCTCTGGAGATTGCTGCTTCATTTCTTTGGTGTTGATGATGATGATGATGATAATAATAATAATAATAATAATTCATCCATTTCTCTACTCTGTTCTCTTTATTTCCCAGCTCTCCATATCCACCATATCACTCACCATATTACCCAAAACATCTTTCATTAAACCATATTTTAATATGTATTCAATCCAGTTTTTCTTTTTTTTCTCTAATTTTTATTTCACTTACTATTTTTAAAACTTCATTTCTTATTTTATTCACCCAACTAATTTTTCCATTCTTCTCATTGACAACATCTCAAAGATGTTACAATCTGCTGGAGCTTTGATTACTCAATGTCCATGCTTTACAACCATACAATAGTACACTCTACACATAGCATTGGATTGTTTTTTTTTCTTTTAATTCTCTCTTCGAAGGTCCACAAAATATTTTCTTTCTCTCAGCAAATGCTTCCTTTCCTAACGCTAATATATTAAATAAACGATATGACTTTGTATATTTTATTTGCACTAGGAGTCAGATTGACTTTGGGTCAACATGGGTGTGACAAGAATCTCGGCCTCAGGGTGGCCTTTTAGGGTTCCATCATGATGGGCAATTGAAAAGTTGGAGTGTGGAGTGGATTGAAGCCTGTCCATTAAAGTATGAAGATTGGCTATCTTAATATATATATGAGCACTTATTGCATATATGTGTAGAGATGATAATCTGGACCTACTGATGATTGCTGGTTTAGCCTGAAATACGTATATTGGTAATTATTTATCTTTTCGACATATATGTGTTCAAGTGTATCAGTGATATGAGATAGAATGGTGAGTGGTGGCTCGTGTGAAAGTCTGTGCTCATATACCCTATATATTACTTAATTGATAGTAATAAATAACAATAACCCCACAATTCATTGCTTGAGAGATTTCAAAAAACTGTAGATTGAGGAATAACAATTTCACACAGTTCACCTAATGTATATTTTTTATGCATCTGAAAATCCAGAATTTTATCTCTGAAGACTGCTGTTTCAATACTGTGATAAACTGAGCAGGTATTATTATTATTATTATTATTATTATTATTTGATGATGATAATAATAATATGTAAACAAGCATTTATTTTATATAGCGCATGTTCATAAATTGTAATATATTAAAGATCAGCCTGTCAAGCCATTGTGCATGCGCTTTTTACGAGTGTTAATAATAAATGAATACTTTGACTCCCAACACAAGATATAGTATTTAGAAAAGAATAAAATGAATCCACTTATCCTATCCAACCCAAATGCTTATATATGGGCAAATCTCTAATATTTTTAAACATTTCTCATAAAAATGTAATTCAAAAAAATACATTCAACATGTATACAAAGAAAAGCTCATTTAATAGTTTAACAACATAGAATGTGCAGCATGCTTTCGGCGATCTGGTAGTCATATTCATAGCAATAGTTATCCAAGACAATTGTGAGATTTATAGATGAATCACAGAAGTGTCAATTTACATAAAAAAATGATGATACAATGTAAATGAATTGATTAGCCACTTTTTTATAGGGGGGGGGGGGGGACAGAATTCTTTCTTGTTGATTGCATGTACGTTTTTGGCAATGTGCAAGGCTTCTTTAACTTTGTGTTTAGCATTGTTTCTTTTGGAGCAGACAATATTGTCAGATGTGGGTTCAAAGCTGTGACCATGTTTGAACCCAAGGAACACAGCTTCAATATCTGTATTAGTCTTAGCTTGATTGTCTTGTATGTGCGCTGTGCGATTCTTGCAGAGAGATTGACAGGAGATTCTCCATAATAAATTTCATTGCAGTTTGCGTTGTTGCATATAATTTTATATTCAACTTAGGAAACCTGCTCTGGAGGCAGCTTATCTTTTATATTGTTAATCGGATGATTCCAGGCACAAGGGGTGCGAAGGCCAACACCATATGTTTCAGTGCAGATTTTTGTTTGTACTGTGGGTATCCCTGTTGTACGTATCTATTTTTTGAATAATAATGATGATGATGATGATAAATAAATACATCATTAATTGAATGGTTTTATTGCTTGAAGTTTGAGTACTGGAAACAACAGAAGTAGATCTTAAGCTCCTGAGTCAATCCCTCTATCCCTGCACCGAATCTTTCAGGATAAAATAGGGGAATGGATTACGGCTTGGGGTTTTGTGAGAAGTTTGAATATTAGAGGTGGCCTCTGGAGCTTGAGCTCTGGAGTCTGCCACTCTACCATGCACTCAACCCCACAGAAACAAATATAATTAAATGACTTATTTTTCAGAGGTCATAAGAAGTTTGAGTATAGAAGTCATAGAGTGGCTATTACCCATAATTCCAAAGTCTGCCATTCCACAACTGCATCAAACTACACAGGGTAAACAAAATCAAATGGCTTATGGCTCAGAAATTTACAAGAAGATTGAGCATTAGATAAAGTTAGGATCACGATCCATGGATCTTGAGCTCCAAAGGGTATCACTCTACCTGTCCCAAACTACACAGATGAAAATAATAATCTAATGGTTTACTGCTCAGGAAATCATAAGCAGTTCAAGGATCAAAAGTAACAAAGCTGGATACCACTCATGGACCTTGAGCTCCAGAGGATGCCACTAGTGTGCGCACTGGTGTGCCAAACTACACAGAGTAAAAGAATAATCAAACGATTTATTGCTCTGGAAATGGTAAGAAGTTCAATGACCAGAAGTGGATCATGATCCATGGACCATGAGTTCCAGGTCTATGCCAAACTACACAGAATAAAAAAATAACTGATGGTTTAGGTCTCAGGAGTTTGTAAAAAGTACAAGCATAAGAAGAGACAGGGCCAAACTATGGTCGATGACCTTAAGCTCCAAAGCCTGCTATTTTACCACTGAACCAAATTATGTAAAGTATTTTATAATAATTATATTTTAAAAAAATCATTCTATTCAATTATTTCGTTGCTATTTAAAATTTAGAAAAATGCTTATGAACGTTGTACTAAAACGTAGTCAATTGTGATTCAAATAATATTTATATAAATTTGAAAACTAAAAGTGATTTAAGATAACATTCAAAAGTACAATTCTGTAATTTAAACAATGCTTACCCATTTCTGGCAAAGATACTGTCATATACCTAACTTCCGGTAGGGCTTTCGTACTTTCAATATCTCTGTAGACTTTATTATCTTCTAAAACACGAACTAAAATAAAACAAATGTTTTATATAAATAATAAAATTTATGTAAAATAATTGTTAGCTATTAAATCACAAACTATTGTTAAAAATAAATAAATAAAATTACTATGTAATTAGCATTAATTAATGTAAACACCATTACCACCATCATCATAATTTATTAACTATTTAAGCCACAGGATTGCTAGATTCATAGCTTATCTTATTCACATTTACTCCAACAAACTTCCTAAACTATCCACCTCACGTGCGATCATTTTCTTCAAATCTGTTGGGAGTCAGTTCAACATTCGACTACTAAACTACTGTGACTTCTTTTAGCAATATGTCTGGTCCAGCTAAATTTAAGACTCTTAATTCTTTCAATCGTATCTGTTTAATTCTATCAACTAAAATCACTCCCGAACTGACCCCACAGGTCATGTATAAGAAGATTACATACCCCCATAATAACTGCCATGCAACCTACTATGGAGAAACTAAGACTAATATTGCCACTAGAATGGCACAGCACACATATCTATATAACAGAACTAAAAATAAGACAGAATGGGGCTCAATATTTGCTGAGCATGAAAGGACCACTGGCCATGCTTCTCAACCAACAATTGGCAAGATTATCTGCACCAAATGCAAGGTCAAAGAAGCCTTCTATATATTAAGCAACCCCACAGCTATAAACAGAAGAGAAGTTCGCTCCTGCATTTCCAAAAAAATGGATGCTATAGTTAGTTTGCATAAATTTACATAAGGCTTTATTACAAACATTTCTCAATTGGCAATGAGCTATGATTATGAGAACTTAGACTTCATGAAAGCACCCAGATGATTAATTATTAATTACTACACTACATGTGCATAAAGCACAATTATAGAGTTATTCCATTGATTATTGTTTCTTCCAGCATACATCTTCATTGTGTTTTATTGTATGGCTCTCCTATTATACATCCAAATGTCAGATCTGAAAAAATACATTTCAAATATGAAGTTGTCTTCCCACTTATTCCAGAGTCATTTAGACCCTCATGTGTAATCAAAAGGCACAAGATGTATAGTGCTTCTTCCCCATGTCAAATTCCTGGATTTTGTCTTCCTTAGTGGTGACTAAAATTCAAAACTGGAACTAATGAATATTTATTTCATGGCTATTTTTTATTCCTTTATACTATTCAAGAAAATAACTTTAACTAAAAAAAAAATCCTAAGTTTGAGCTGAAAATAACTTGCTTGAATAATTATAAAAATCTAATATCAGTGAGTTTGTGTATGTTTTACAGATTTCAGTTTTATACCAACTGTAGGTTCTTTTCTACATTGGTGTTTCTTTCTACACTTGGGTTTAATATTCAGTTTTCTTTTCAAACACATAGGATTATTTTCTTCTAATGTTATTTCTCATGTTTATGTGTACATAAAGAGAGATAGCCAAACGATCTGAAACATCTGTATTTCCTTTATTAGATAGCAGTATGCTTTCAAAACCATTTATATTCTATATAAGATGGAGTGATACAATATTTTAACAATGTTTACATAAGCATTAAGGTTTCATCGGGAAATAAACTCAGATCCTCTCAGAGATATCAAGAGAAGATATAACTTTCCTCATTTTTGTTTATGAAGAACATACAGAAATATTATCACACTTAATAAGATACTTTGTCAGTCCACAAAGATATATACCATTACTCTCATATATTCTTCAAACCAATATTGGATTAAAGGATAATCTCATTTTGGAAGATGAAAGTATTATCTAAAAAAGATACATAAACGATCACTGGTTATTTGATTTCTGGCCGTAATAGTCATAAGTGATCTATCTACCAATGAAAGCACAAAGATATTAGAACTAATGAACATATATAAACATAAATATTATTAAATGTGATTTTAACTTGTGCTTTTCAAGCGAAATCTTAACATGCTTATCAGTTTAATTCATTCCCCAAGAGGTAAACAGGGTCCAGGCCTACATTTCCTTAATGATACTTACCTGCAGTCTGATTTTCTAAATATTACTAGTTTGGGTGAACATAGTATTATTATAGTAAAAATTACACTATAATCAAATGGTTTATTGTTCATTGGTTTATAAAAAGTATATTAATATTAAAAATATTGAAAGGGCTTAATTGCCTGAGAGTTTGTAAAAAAATTTGAATGCAGAAGTACCAAAACTTGAATCAGTCCAAGAATTTTACCTCCAAAGTAGGACATTCCATCAGCTGCATATCTTTTTGAGCATTAAAAATGACAAAATGGGCTGAAAACCATAGACTTTGACCCCAGAACCTACTATTCTAGCATTCCAAAAATTAGGCAAGGCAAAATTTCACTAAATTCAGTTAAACACTCTTGTACTTACAGTATTAGCTTGCTGAAACATTTTTCATTCTATGGCTTGAAGGAGTTGTGAAGTAAATCTTAGATTTTAGTTATAAAACAAACCACAAAAATATATTCCATAAAATATAATAATCAAAATTAGATAGCAATTGTATATTGCTATCTAATTTTGATTATTATATGTTCTTTATTACTTTTTACAATGCTTTTTTACAACATACTATGACAGTTTCGATTGCCCCAGCAATCTTCTTCAGAATTTCTACTTATATTTCCAAAAATTTGAATTTAGAAGTTAAGATTTGGAAATATAAGTAGAAATTCTGAAGAAGATTGCTGGGGCAATCGAAACTGCCATAGGGGATTGTAAAAAAAAGCATTGTAAAAAGTAATAAAGAACATAGATGATATTAATATTGTATATTGTATTACTATGTTTTTAATCATGTTCTGTACAAAAATATTAAGATAAGTGCTTATTATACTAAATGCACGCATTTGAAAGAAATTATTACAATTTAAACCGGAAAACCCTTTTTTTTTTTTGTACTCATACAATTGGCAACATCCTCTTTAAATAAATATGTTAATGATTATTATTGATCGTTTGTAATTGTTAATGTATTTTATCTAAAAAAAATGCCAAATGTGAGAGGGCTGTATATTTGACATTTATAGACTAAATTATAACTGAAACACACAGGCTTACTATATACCTGTGTCTATATATGTAATATATAGGGTATATGAGCACAGACTTTCACACTACCCACCACTCTCTCCACTATCTCATAACACAGATACACTTGAACACATATATGTTGAAAAGATAAATAATCACCAATATACGTATTACATGCTAAACCAGCAATCATCAGTTGGTCCAGATTACCATCTCTACACATATATACTATACGTGCTCAGGACAGGCTTCAATCTACTCCACACTCCAACTGTCCATCCAATTAAAAATCTGATGATGGAATGCTCAAAGGCCACCCTGAGGCCAAGATTCTTGTCACACCCATGTTGACCTAAGGTGTATATAATAAGCCTGTGTGTTTCAGTTATTACATAGTAGAGATGTCTGCCCATCCCTTGTATATGTATTAAAAATCGATTATGTCCTGTACATGAGGAGTCAGTTTGACCTTAGGTCAACATGGGTGTGACAAGAATCTCAACCTCAGGGTGGCCTTTGAGCATTCCATCATCAGATTTTCAATTGGATGGACGGTTGAAAAGTTGGAATGTGGAGTAGATTGAAGCCTGTCCATTGAAGTATGAGGTTTGGCTATCTTAATATATATCTGAGCACTTATAGTATATATGTGTAGAGATGGTGGACCAACTGATGATTGCTGGTTTAGCATTAAATATGTATATTGGTGATTATTTATCTTTTCAACATATATGTGTTCAAGTGTATCAGTTATGAGATAGTGTGGAGAGTGGTGGGTGGTGTGAAAGTCTGTTCTCATATACCCTATATATTAGATTAAATTATAGTAATTTTATATTTGTAAATTTTGAACAAAGATGATAATGATAACAACAAAAGTTCTCGGATAATCCACACAGAGCTAAGGTCATCGGACCGAATTGCTCAAGCAGCTAGACACAAAGCTATGAAGATAATTTTTATTAAACAAGAGATATAAACACCACTAAGCATTACCTACAAGATAATAGCATTACCTGCATAAAAAAGGAGAAAGGGATCAGACTAGTTCTCTTAAATAACAAGAGTACTTAAATAAAATAAACACACAAGTCAACAAATTAAAATTTAAGCTAATATTATCATACAACTTAAAAAAGGAATAAGGATACATCTGTATCAGAAATACTTAAAAAATACTGCAATGACACATTTATCAAAGAAAATAATACAAAATTGATTCTTCAGCAGACATCCCCAGTGAATGTTTCTGAAAGCGATACTACACAAACCTGACTACCTCTCAGGCTGATACACATGGAAGGAGCCTACTACTACAGTGCTACTAAAATAATAAACAAGTGGTCCATTGACCAATTAGAATATGGCCTTTTTACCACCAAATTCTCATTTGATTACATCAACAAAATTAAAAATATAACCATCACCAACCAATTTAGGATAGCATCTCTCAATATCACCAAGCTTTATGGATCAATAAACTGAAAACAATCAAACAATATTATCAAATATTCATTAACAACATCTAATTACCCACAGAAAAGAATTAGTTTTATTATTGATTGTCTAAATAGCCAGAGATGCAACTTTTTGAAGTACCTTTATTCCTGTATTTAAAGTGTGTGTTGTAAAGTAGAAGTTTTAAATATAAACACAAAACACTGAAGACAACATCCAAATTAATGATTTGGTTAAAAACCACTATTTGTTTTTAAAAAGTAGTTCTATTTGACATTTGCATTTGGAGCAGTAATTCTATCCACTCTACTTCAGATCTATTTATTGTAAACTTGAGCAATGAATGGACCACTAGGTTATCAATCTCTACTTTAGTTTATGGCTATTGGTTTTCTTCAAAGAGCATTGCTGTTTTATTGCTCTTCATTGAAGAAGACCAATAGTCTGCGAAAAGTAATTATTCAGTGACCAATAGAAAGTAGTCCGTGAGTTTAGGTGTAACATTACTATATAGGGCTAATTATATAAAAAAATGTGTCTAGGATTATGCATATCGCATTGCCAAAAAAAAAAAAAAAAACAGATCTGGAGTAAAATAAATAGGTCTAATTATTGTTTCTAATTGAAAAATAAGCTTTTTAAACAGATTTTATTCCCTATTATATATTTGATTATTCAATGGGCTAGTAAGAAGACAAGATTTTTAAATTTTATTTTTATTATTCAGAAATTAAGTACAGTTTTTTACTCTTTCTGACAATAGTCTTTCTAGTGGCCAAACTATCTAGGCATAATTCAAATAAATTGGTGCTATTTTAGTATGCGATCTCTGCCATTTTGAATTTCAAAAACAACCAAAAACGTCGACTGACATATCTAAGTGAAAAAAGTATGCGAAAATGCAAAAAATATAGAACTCAGGGTCACATACTTTTTTATCACTTAGATATGTCAGACGATGTTTTTGGCCACTTTTGAAATCCAAAATGGCAAAGATCGCATACTAAAATAGCACCAATAAATTTACTTCCTATGTTCATCAAATAACTATACTTTTATCAGCTTTAACATTTTTTTATATTTAATTCATAATATTTGAATACAAAGGTAATGCATATTATTAAGTTTTAGATGTAATTAGAAGAGATTTGAACACAGACTTTCAAGCTTTTTTCAGTCATTCCCTTCATCTTATGTAATCGACACACATGATCACATACATGTGAAAACAACAAATAGTTTCCAATATACATATTTCATGCTGAACCAGCACTCATCAGTTCGTCTGGATCATCATCTCTCATGCACATATATAAGAGGTCAAATTGACTTAAAGTCAACATGGGTATGACAACAATATTGATATCAACAAATGCTTTCAGCAATCGATCATTAGATTTTCAAAAATATGGATGGCTGAAGAGTGGAAAGGACTGAAACCTATCCATTAAAGTTTGAAGATTTGCTATCTTAATATAAACTGAGCACCGATTATATATATGTGTGGGAGATGATGAACCAGACCAACAGATGAGTGCTGGTTCAGCATGAAATCTGTATATTGGAGATTACTTATGTTTTCACATGTATATGGTCATATATATCGGTTATATAAGAGTGAATGAATGATTGAAGAGAGCTTGAAAGTCTGTGTTTAAACCCCATCTAATTAATTCATAATAATAAATTTATGAGTAAATAGAATTATTAGTAGCAATAGTAAAATATTATTTTACCACATACCTTCTTTTTCTTCACCTATTTTATGTAGGGTGACCCGTGGAACATCTGGACCTTGGCAAAAAAGGATGTACCACTTTCCATTAGGATTAAACAAGGCATCATGGGATTGGCATGCATTCTTATCATTGCTACACGTCAAACATTCAACTGAATGTTGCGTGGTGAGACCTGTCTCCTTTACCCTAAAAAAAATACAATACATATACATTAGCACTACTAAAGTAAATAAACATAATGAGGTACATTTCTAAGTATTCATTCCTCCATTATTATCCATCATTTTTAATATAATTTAATCCAATTATACTATAATACCTTCGGATATTAGGGTCATTGGTTTGCCAGTACCTTTTTGAAAACTTATTGCTGGGATTATCAGAAAGACTAATATAATCAATCATGTGAAAAGGTAAAATTGCTACAGTTGCAGAATAATGGATATAAGATTGACAATCAAATTTTTAAAATGGCTAAATGGGTAATAACTCAACTGTATGTATAATGATTTTTTTTTTAAAAAATATGTATTCTATTATCCATTTTTTCTGCATCCTGATGAGTAAATGAAGTTGTACTATATAAATCTATTATTATTATTATTATTTTTATATGTCAAAGCGTTGACTGTGAAGCGAACCCAGGCCAGCTGCTTGGAAGGCAGCTATGCTAACCACTAGGCCACCAACGCTTGACAAATCTATTATTATCAAGTGCTGAAAAACCTATAATTGTGCAGAATAATCTTCCATCATGCTCTGTTTTCATAAGTATTATAAATCTTCCCGCACTGACTCATCAGTAAAAGTTTTAAAAACTTAAATGAATGACTGAAGCTAAGAGTGTATTCAAGATTAAGTAAATATGTACAATTCAACTGTTGATAATAAAATCAGTCATACAATAGATTCAAGCCTTGATATAAGCACTGTCAGTAAGGATTGGTGAATATATGAATGCGCTCAAAACTTAAGTCATTCACTAACGTTTTTAAAATCTTACTGTTGTGTGAGTGCATGAAGATTTATAGTAGTTACAGAAATAGTACATGATTAAAAGTTAATTTCCTTCTTTACAATATGCACCAATATTCATCACTGTCAATCATTATCAATCCGCTGCTGGGTGAAGACCTCTCCAAGTTCAATCCATCTTCTCCATTCTCTATCTCTTCTTTACATCATCCCTGCACACTTTCTTATTTCATTCATCTCACACATGGTTTCTTTTCTGGGTCTTTTACAATCTCTTGGAATCCAGTTTAAATATATATATATATATATGTAAATTAAAATATATGGCATAAAATGTTTAAATTTGTTGAATGCCCATATTTCTCTAATGGGTGCACAAATGACATTAAAATCTCACAAAAAAATGTGTAATGTATTCGATATGAGCTTGTGTAATATTCTAACATGATTTGAATGGTAACTGGATCTTCACCTTCAACAAATTTATATATAATGTAATTTTCATTGTTATACATGTATGTGGTTTGTATTGCTAATATTGATGTTGTAACAATAACATTTTAGCCAGATCATACCTAACATCATTTGCCTAGCGAAAATAGTCCAGTTTAATTTATAAAATTAATTTTAAATACCAGTTCGAAATCTGTCGGGCATGTGATGAAGATATTTACCTACTTAATAAAAATTTATTTCAAACGATAGTTAGAGAAACTATTCACCTCACTTGTAAGACCAGACTGTATCAAAATCAGAGTTATACAGTTAAACTATGTTGACTAAAAACCCCTTTAATTTCGAGTACAGTTAACTGTTTATTAATTATCTTCAATATTGATACATTTTGGTTTTTTTTAACCAAAATGATGATACAATAATGAATGATAAGACAAGCATCCATATATAGTTATAAAAATCAGGAATGGAGACATTAATATTTATTATTGTAAATGATATCTGGCACATGGGCCTGAACACAATTTAAAAAAATGAACATCTCATGAAAATTAGAATTAGACCATATATAAATGAAGTTGTGTTTGCATTTTTAATGGGTTATTGCCTTGTTTGCAAACTTATTAGATTTGTAAATCCTTATATACATCTGAAGAGTAATGAAAATAAGGTTTGCATTAAACATTTAGTTCAGATTGGAGGTTGCAATATATATATATATATCAATAGATGGAGCTTTACCAAGACCTCCAAACAAGCGTATTTGTTTACATAAATGTCAGTCAATATTCACTGTCTCTTTCATTTTGCTCCACCCTCAGATCAGCTGATTTGCTTTCATCAGTGAAGGGATAGGAGTTAGAAACTAGACCTAAATATTAACTCCAAGCGTTTATGCAAAACGTTTCTATCAGTTTGCAAGCATGAATTTTTTAGACACCTAAATGTCTTCAAACTCAGCCTATCAAACTAGATAGAAACTGATAAAAACGTTTTGTATAAACGCTTGGCGTTAATATTTAGGTCTAGTTTCTAACTCCTATCCCTTCACTGCTGAGAGCAAATCAGCTTGAAATCAGCTGATCTGAGGGTGGAGCAAAATGAAAGAGACAGTGAATATTGACTTGTTTGGAGGTATTGGTAAAGCTCCATCTATTGATCATTAATACAAGCGATAGCAGGTTTTTACGTACATAAAGATATCAGACCCACATAGCTATCTAGTTTGATAGGCTGAGTTTGAAGACATTTAGGTGTCTAAAAAATTCATGCTTGCAAACTGATAGAAACGTTTTGCATAAATGCTTGGAGTTAATATTTAGGTCTAGTTTCTAACTCCTATTCCTTCACTGATGAGAGCAAATCAGCTTGAAATCAGCTGATCTGAGGGTGGAGCAAAATGAAAGAGACAGTGAATATTGACTCTGACATTTATGTAAACAAATATGCTTGTTTGGAGGTCTTGGTAAAGCTCCATCTATTGATCATTAATACAAGTGATAGCAGGTTTTTACGTATATAAAACTTGTTTTGTTTTTCATAAATGTACCTTTAAAGTTTTCTTGCAATGATATAAATTGCAGAAGCTTTGATTATGTGGAGAAACTGAACTGATATCAGACCCACATAGCTATCTAGTTTGATAGGCTGAGTTTGAAGACATTTAGGTGTCTAAAAAATTCATGCTTGCAAACTGATAGAAACGTTTTGCATAAACGCTTGGAGTTAATATTTAGGTCTAGTTTCTAACTCCTATCCCTTCACTGATGAGAGCAAATCAGCTTGAAATCAGCTGATCTGAGGGTGGAGCAAAATGAAAGAGACAGTGAATATTGACTCTGACGTTTATGTAAACAAATACGCTTGTTTGGAGGTCTTGGTAAAGCTCCATCTATTGAACATTAATACAAGCAATAGCAGGTTTTTACGTATATAAAACTTGTTTTGTTTTTCATAAATGTACCTTTAAAGTTTTCTTGCAATGATATAGATTGCAGAAGCTTTGATTATGTGGAGAAACTGAACTGATATCAGACCCACATAGCTATCTAGTTTGATAGGCTGAGTTTGAAGACATTTAGGTGTCTAAAAAATTCATGCTTGCAAACTGATAGAAACGTTTTGCATAAACGCTTGGAGTTAATATTTAGGTCTAGTTTCTAACTCCTATCCCTTCACTGATGAGAGCAAATCAGCTTGAAATCAGCTGATCTGAGGGTGGAGCAAAATGAAAGAGACAGTGAATATTGACTCTGACGTTTATGTAAACAAATATGCTTGTTTGGAGGTCTTGGTAAAGCTCCATCTATTGATCATTAATACAAGCGATAGCAGGTTTTTACGTATATAAAACTTGTTTTGTTTTTCATAAATGTACCTTTAAAGTTTTCTTGCAATGATATAGATTGCAGAAGCTTTGATTATGTGGAGAAACTGAACTGATATCAGACCCACATAGCTATATAGTTTGATAGGCTGAGTTTGAAGACATTTAGGTGTCTAAAAAATTCATGCTTGCAAACTGATAGAAACGTTTTGCATAAACGCTTGGAGTTAATATTTAGGTCTAGTTTCTAACTCCTATCCCTTCACTGATGAGAGCAAATCAACTTGAAATCAGCTGATCTGAGGGTGGAGCAAAATGAAAGAGAGAGTGAATATTGACTCTGATGTTTATGTAAACAAATACGCTTGTTTGGAGGTCTTGGTAAAGCTCCATCTATTGATCATTAATACAAGCGATAGCAGTTTTTGTGTATATAAAACTTGTTTTGTTTTTTATATATATATATATAGTATATTTCCTGGAGTGTCCATGTATAAAAATAAATAACTAAATGGCTGACATTTCAGTACAATAACAAGTACTTTTCTCAGAACTTCTTTTCTCAAATCATAAGAAAGTGTGTGGTGAGATTTAAAATCTTTATTTTTTTCATTTGTTATTTTCTTTCTTATTCTTAAATTCTATTATATATATATATATAAAAGATTTTAATACTTCAAAAATTAAGACTGTTCTGCCATATATAAAGTAAGTAACTGATAAAATTAGTCATGTTCTAAAGAAAAATAATATCCATACAATTTAGACTACATTTAAAAAAATTAATGAAGTATTTCCATGCCCTAAAAATAAAATTCCTTTGGAGTGTCATGGTGTATATGAAATTCCATGTGGAGTTTGTTTACATTCAGACATAGAACATACCAATCATAGAATAAACACAAAAAAGGAAAAGCATATTTTGGCAGTTAGAGAAAAATCTAATTCATCAACCATTTATTCACACATTAAATTAACAAACTATGCCATCAATTTTAATAAAACACATATTCTGGCAAAAGTTGAACAATATGTCCAGAGACTGCTAAGGGAAGCTATAGACATTTTAAAAAGATCTAAGAGTATAAATGAAAAGTGTGAAAGAAAATTAACAATATTTGGAAAAAGTTATTGGAGGATAACATATTTTTAAAAATTTCTCAACCAATAGAATTTAAGAATGAGGAGAAAATAGCAAAATAAAAAAATAATGATCTTAAATTTCACCACGCACATTCTTATGATTTGAGAAAGAAGAAACTTTGAGGAAAGTACTTGTTATTGCTTAGCTATTATATTTTTATTACTTGGAGGCTCCCAGAAATAATACCATGAATTCATTTATGTTTGAGAATAAGAGAATTAATATATATATATGTAACAGATGGTTGTCTGTGACTCAATCATCAGCCAGAGAAATAATCATCCTCATTTCAGTTCTGTCTTCAAAATTATAATCACAGCTAGAAGTAATTGTTTTTAGTTTTTAATCATGATTATAATCAGAGAAATACTTGTTAAATTTAAGCAATTATAGACCATTTCTTACATCCTTTATTTAATGTTTCAGCTTGTTCTTTTAATTTTATTTGCTTACAGTTTCGACCATTCAGCAGTTTTCATCAGAATTACAAAATATGTACAAATATATGAATATGAAAGAAATAATAAATATAACATTATATTTATATGTAACTCTTAATTTATGGACAAAAAACATAACTTTATGTACATACCTTTATATTTATAATTGAATATTTATTTTCTGTCTGTTATTTTACCTAATATTATTTAATTATAATTTGAGATGGTTCTTTATATATATTGCCAATTTTTAATAAAATTTTATAATTAAAATTAATACCTTTTTTGTATATTTCTTAATGTATTTATATATTTGGAACTTCAAATTTGCATATGTTTGTTCATCCATGTAGTGAAATGGTTTCTTTCTTCTTTATAAACTAATACTGAGTGCACTTTTGGTGAAGTTCAACATAATCATAGTGTTGTTATGATTATGGTGAACTTTACCAAAAGCTTATGCAGATTTACATTATAAAAAATAAAGAAACCACTTTGTTATTCAAATGAGAAAATATATGCAAATTAGAATTACAAATGCAAATGAAGGAAAAAAAATCAATGTAATTGGAACTTATATTCTAATTTAATATAACCTTTTTAGTCTAAATTATATAATTTTTTTAATTTTTAAAATTGCTTAGAATTTACCTAAGTTCCAGTCTTTTCTCTGTTATATTGTTATAATTTTTTAAATTTTTTTATTTTGTATTATAACTCCTCCTACCTTCAAGAAATGCTGGTTCTCTTTTCATAATGTGATTCCGGATAAATAATTATAATAATTAGAGGCAAAGAAATAATTGTTCTCATTTTATGATCACAACTAGAGAAATATTCATTTTCTCTTCATAATCATATACACTGGACTATTTATTCTTAGTAGTTAGTGGTGAACATTTTATTGTGCCCATACCAAAAATTGTTAATAATATATAATGATTATTTTATGGCAATTTTTAATAAAAGAGAAAATTAACAAAAACTTATTTACTGCAGAATTTTATTAAGATAAATTTAGAAGTTAAGATACAATTGCTTAAAGATGAACTCATAACTTACACCAATTATTTATTAATTAGATTTTTGCTGTAATATGTAAGATGCCAAATGCTTTTTATCAGGTTTGCATTCACTATTTTTTATTGGTAGTCATAATTTATTCTATGCCTTAAACTGACTTTTATAAAATTTATTTTTAAAAATCAACACATAATCTTAAATCACAAACATCTTTATAAAAAGGGTCGTGATTTATCAAAGCCACCAGAAACTTGCTTTGCTACATAAAACATGATAATATTTACAAATAACCTTCTCATTTTATTCTAGTACTAAATTCACATTACTTTTTATATACTTGTTTTCCTGATTATTAGTCATATATGCTATATTCATTATTACAAGTCTATATTATACATAATTTTCTTTAGTGTATACAACTGGTATAAGACACACACGAATATATTTATAATTGTCAGAAATATCACAAAATCAAATGTTAAACTATTTAGATGTTGGACCATTTCTGTCATCTAATATCTATTGTCAAATGGGTTATAAAATTCAGACTTTATTTAAATTTGTGAATACACTAAACTGTTAATAATAACACACATGGTAGTATACAACACAACATTTCGAGTGCTATGAATACTCGCCTGACTAATCACAGGACTACCCTAGTATTTGAACCTGGACTTTTAGAGTCATGAATATTGAATATAAAGTGACACCCAACTATGTTATTCTGTCAAAGGCAGCAGTATAAAAATTTCATTCATTCAATCTTGCTCTTAGGAAAAAGTGGAGAAATTAGGAGGACTCACATAAATAAGTATTTGAAATTCCTACTGGTTGTTGCTATGACAATATAGCTTAACTGATTACAGTGTCACCTTAAATTGAATACTAATGAATCCAAAGATTCAGATTTGATTCCTGGTTAGGCCACAAGGAGAATAATACCACTCAAAACATTGTGCAATATATTAACTTATACACTATTAATAATTGTAGAAGGCATTTGTAAAGTATATATAAAGCATGACTTTTTCTAAAGACATTTAACAATTAATATCAGGTGATGAAAATAGTCCAACATAAAATTACACCTAAAATACTATCACCACACAAACACTCAAATGTTTACCTTTCCAAGATTATATGCATTCATTATACAACCTGGAAAAAATTACAGAACCTAAACAGAAACTCAGACCCTAGTTATTATATAAACAAAGAGCTTTGCTAGTTTGCTCAGCAAGCTTTGTAATAAATGCTTGGCAAGAGAAAGCATTTAAAATATTTTTAAGAAACGACACCCAAACCCCAAACCAATGGTTTTGTGCTTTGGCACTCCTCAGTGAGTTACTAGGGTAGATTCAGACACTACATCTAAAAATACCAATCTAAAGCCACCATTTATTTAAAAGTTAACAATTGAGTAAAAAATCTGAAACTTTCAGACACTTAAATGTCTTCATACACAGCTACCTAACTCAAATAGCCATATGAGACTGAGAGATATTCAGCCAAGCCATATATTAGTAGTCTTAGCAATATAACATCACTTAGGACTTAAATCAAAGACTATCAATAGTCAATAAAAAATAGACATATATCATATGATTCCATTTCTTTTTTAAGCTTGTACAAGCTTAAAAAAGAAATGGGGTCATGAGATATATGACTATTTTTTATTAGTTGTTATATATTCTAGTCAGATGTACAGGCAGCCATCTATAAAGGTCATGTTCTTTTTTAATTGGTTGCTTTAACAATTTTTTTTAAAAATTTAATATACAAAATTAAAAGCGTGTGAAGCGTTTGAAAGAGGATATATAAAGATTCAAAAATTATTAAACGCTAAGCGCTTTCGAGGCCATTTGCCAATTAAACAAAAGATTTTAATATTATATAAATAAATATGATAAATGTAGCCAACCTGAAATTCTTGTCATTATCTGGCAAGGTCAACTGATTCATAAAAAAAATTATGATTTGTTAATGGTGGAATCACTTCCTTCACATAAAATATGCTTCATAATAAATATTATGGATTATTAAATATAAAGGATGGCATTACTTCCTTTGCATACAATGCTTGTAATATAAATTATAGTTTAGTTAGGTATTGTTATTTATTTATAAAAACAAATTTAGTTTTTTTTTAAATTTATCAATTGTGAATTTGACAGTGCTACTGACAAATGTGATAGTTTTTTTAATTGGTTTGGAATTTGACACATAATAGCATTACGGACATACATTCACATAAATCACATGTCAACACAACAGACAAACATACATTCATATGGATTTCATATATATAGATAACAATAAATTTTACATTACATAATATTTTATCAAATAAAACTAACCCTCAACTGGAAATCCATCTGTAGTAAACTTTGAATAGTCAGTGATGACCAAATAATGCTATTAAAGTCATCATCTCTGGACAGGTTTTTAATATTTGATTTTATGAATGAGGCTAGAGAATCAAACCTGAATGTAGTGCAGTTATACATTGAACAATCATTTTAATTTTATTTACTTATTCAAGCTAAAGGCTTCAGATTCCAACCACCTTAAGGATTTGAAGTCAAACCAGCATATCTGATCAGTCACAAAGATTTGATTCCAATTTAGTTGCTACATATTTTAGTACCCTCAGTTCTTTATCAATTGTAGGTTCCTTGCATTGGAATATCAATAATACAAATTTATTTAATTCATTAGCTTAAACAATATAAAATACAGCTCAAATAGTAAAATGAAGTTAAAGTTGGTTGATAGATGTATATCTACATCACTTCAAGATTTAAACTCAAGTTTTACTAATAAAAGCACTACCACTTGGCAATCTTTGATTATTTAAGATTACTATAGGTGGCACTATAATAGAGTTGTCTCTGTTTAAGATATACACTCATACCATATATCAGAACAATTGGAAAGTTTGGAGAATTATGCTTTTTAAAATTCACTTTTCTATGATAAGCTGCTAGACAGATCTCTGTCCTACAGTGAGGTATTTAAAACCGGTTTGGTATTTATCATTCTCTTTCTCAGTATAATTAAGTTTCCAATGAATAAATTACTGAATGATTAACTTCCTAAGAAAATATATCCCTTTATCATCATGCTAAATCATCCTATGTAAAATAATTAAATGATTAGACTTTCTGGAGGTTGCATAATTGAGATTCACTACAGAGAACTTTAGCCCTTGGGCTCATCATTATACTACATGTTAAAACAATAAAAGATGTTAAACTTTTTATTAGACAAGATTGTCATATGTCAGGGGTGGGCAATTGTTGTGGTTCAGGGGCCACTTTGTGGAAGTGGAGGTTAGCGGAAGGCCATGTCAGGGGCCATCTTGTAGAAGCGGGAGTTAGAGGAGGGCCACATCTTTTTTCATGACACAATAAACACACTGCTTTATTCCCCGTATTATTAAAGAAATATTTGTTTGTCCATTCTTCATTAAACACACAATATTCATCACTGATTTTACATTTTTTTTGGAGGGTTCATGGTTTCACTAAAGTTGGAAATTTATATATTTACTGTTAAGCACAGACAAAATTGAACATAACCAGATTAAGTGGAAAAGCACTGTGCATTGTATCTACACTGCACCTGCATATTGATGTAGCCTCCTAGTGGAAGATATGAGACAAATCTTTGGTTGTGCATGGAAAGGAAATCTTGCTTTAAGGCAGATTTTTCTGTCTGTCTTGGTGGGCTGTGAAAAACTGTTAGTGTGCTGCATGTGGCCCATGGACACTATTTGCCACCCCTGCCATATGTTAATTTGAATAGTACTTTCTTCTCATAAAATGGTTTATGATATTGAAACTATTAGAAACCAGTCAACACTTAGATAATACCAATATAGATAACAATCAAGAATTTCAAATTGCTGTCAAGTAACCTCCTCTTAGCAATAGAGGTGCATTATTACACTTAATATTGAAACTGTACCAATTTTTATCATGTAGTAGTGCCACCTAGTGCAAACTCTAATTGTAAAAATACTTGAAAGATGTTAGAAGATTGAGCATTATAACTCCATTGTAGCAACTACTTAGATAATCATCGGACATTTTGTTGCTTATGGCTTCATCAATGAGGAGTCTTGCATCTGGATTTTTGGACCTAACACATTTCTTCTGAATCCATCTTTTATCTTTTTGGTTAATTATAAAGCTTTTAGTTCAAATTGAAAACACAACAAATATTTCCAGTCCAAACTAATTACTTGTATAGTCATAAAGATTTGATCCCATTTTAGTATCTCTACATTTTTAGTATTTTGGGGTTTTTAAATAACGGTAGTCACCATTATCCTTTGGTTAGAATTGGAATTAAGATCACATAGTCACTTTTCACTTAGAGCAAGCTCTAGTAATCAATAAATGCTAAAAGGTTAGGCATTATAATTTTTAGCCAATGTTTACCTGTCCAATGTCCTCAGACAAGTTTGGTTATTTAAAAGTCAAAGGTGAATTAGCTTGGACTGAAAACTTTATTGTGTTTTCATTGTGGGCTAATACCTTTATAGTTAATCAAAAAGTGTGGGGGCTGGAGGAGTGCACTAGATCAGGTCCCCTATTCCCAGATTAAAGGTTCCTTATCAGAGCTTGCTCTAGAATTGCTGCTATTTTGACAACTTGGGTAAACACTAGAAAAAAAAAGTGTTGCTTTAATGGTTTAATATTGGTTCTATTATTGCTAAACTGTAGAATTCAGTTTAATGCATCATGCATAAATGTTTCTATTTTCTGACATTTTAAAATGCATCTTTTATAATTATACCAATATTGTATTATGTAATTTAATACACTGTATAGGTGTATACACACCGGTACATGAGGAGTCAGAATGAATAACATCAACATGGGTAGGATGGCAACCTTGGCACTAATGTGAGATTTGACATTCCATCATCAAGTTTCCAATAAAATGGATGGCTGAAGAGTTGTGGGTTGGAGTAGTTTGAAGCCTGTCCATTAAAGTATGAAGATTGGCTATCTTAATATAAAGCTGAGCACTGATTGTATATATGTGTGGAGATAGTAATCTGGACCAACTGATGATTGCTGGTTCAGCTTGAAATACATATATTGGTGATTATTTATCTTTTCAACACATGTGTGATCAGATGGGTCAGCAATATGAGATGGCACTGAGAGTAAGTGGATCATGTGAAAATCTGAGTTCGAATCCCGCATATATTACATATATAAATGCAGGTTTAAGCCTGTATGATGTATTAATTTATATAAATAGTGTGTAAAAAGATCTGCCCATCCCTTGCATATGCATGTATAAATGGATTATTCTTCTGTACATGGAGGGTCAGAATGACTGATATGTCAACATGGGTAGGATGATAATCTTGGCACTAACAAAGACTTTGAACGTTCCATCATCAAATTTTCAATGAAATGGAAGGCTGAAGAATTGTGAGTTGGAATAGTTTGAAGCCTATCAATTATATTATGAAGATTGGCTATCTTAATATAAAGACGCTGAGCACTGATTGTATATATGTGTTGAGATAGTAATCTGGACCAACTGATGATTGCTGGTTCAGCTTGAAATACATATATTGGTGATTATTTATCCTTTCAACATGTGTGTGATCAGGTGGGTCAGCAATATGAGATGGCTTGGAGAGTTGAGAGTCGTGTGAAAGTCTGAGTTTGAATCCCTTATACATTAAATATTGTATTATGTAAAATTGTAGTTTTACTTAACTTAAACGTGATAGGGTTGAACACATGTTATATTAAAATCTGAGTTTCATGTGAGATATTTTTATTAAAGATATTGACATGATAAATATATATTTTATATTATATCATATTATTATTAATAATAATAAAAAATGATAAGAAAATTCTTGTTTACGTTAACATTTATCAAAAGCAATTTCTTTTCAATAAGGTTTCACTTGCAAAACAAAGCATCCTTATAAATAACTTTAATACAAATATAAGAAAAAAAAAATAGATATAAATTTAAACTTTCCTACTTATAAGAATAAATTTGTTAAAAGAAAATCATGGATCATTTTCCTTTTTAACTCCAATTTTTACAATTAAACTAATTTTTTTTTATCAGTTTCATAACTTTTCATTTTTAACTTATATATAACTTTTGTATTTTCTTCCTTTACTATTGTAGAATTTATTTGTCCCTGATCTACTACAGTTTTATCGTCAATTAAAATAAATACAGCAACACACACACCCATATAAATAAATTCATAAAAATCAGTCATCACTTGGACAATCTCAATAACAATTAACAATCTCAATCAGTTGTCATGGCAACCTCCTTTTAACAATAAAAGTGGAATTCCACTTTTATTTATGGTTCAATATATTTACATAGACACTAACGATTGCAACTTGACAAATTATTGATACAGAGAAGTTTAAATAAACTTTCTTAAACAGGTAACTATTACCTGTTCTGAATGCAGACTAACAAATAGACAAATATAACATTCAAACTGCAATTATAACCTTTCAAATTGCACTGCAACAATGTGTTATTTAAATAATAAGTGTAATAATGTTCAAGGCTAGATAGGTTTATAAGTAATCATTAAAATCAGTCAACACTTGGATAATCCCAATATTAATAATAATCAACAATTCCAAACAGTTGTCAAGGCAACTACCTTTTAACAATAAAAATTGAATCCCACATTTATTAATAGACCAATATATTTATATAACCACTAAAGTTTTGAAACTTGACCACAGAGATTAAAATTATTGATACAAAGAAGTTTAAATAAACCTCCTTAAACAGATAAATATTCAATTATAACATTCAAACTGCAATTATAACTTTGAAATTGTACTTCAACAATGTATTAGTAAGTATAATAATGTTTAAGGCTATATAGGTTCATATGAAAAGTCACAGAAATTAGTCAACACTTAGACAATCTCAAGTGCTGATATAGTGCACTCGCAATACCATTTTGAATACTTTGCCTTAGGCATTTTAATTTTTTTCCCACCATTTTTTGAAACTATGTGCTTCTAGTCAATGTCATTTATCACTTGTATGTGTCAGCAGTGTTTCTGGAGGTGTTTTAAAATTCAAAATGGTGCTGAGTGTGTACTATATCAGCACCCAATCTCAATGACAAACAACAATCTCAAACTGTTGTCAAGGCAACATCCTTTTAACAATATATATATATAATAAATGCGTGAATTTTAGCACTTTTTAGTGCAGATTTAAATTGTAATATCATTTACCTAACACAAAATATGCAGTGATTTAATAATAATAAATGGTATTTTGATATTATTCCTGCTATGACGTACTACTCTGGTGATGGTTTCATCTCATAATATTTATTCAAAGTTTCATTTATGATGTCATGGCAGTCAAGGATCCTGACATGACTAATCCATGTCAAATAAATTGAAATCTTTCCTTTCCATTTTTAGAAGATCTTACATGATTCACTCCGCCATAGTGATTTTCTCCCTCCCCCCACCTTACCCCCAATATAATCCATCTTTTGCATCATTTGTAAGTAATACAGTTTTATATTTAAAAATATTTTTACTTTACATATTTGTGAGGGGGTGTAAAACTTTGTGATTTTTTGTTTTAGAAAAATATTTAAAATATGTTAAACTTGCAGCAAATATATCAAATAATTTGTTTTATTATTTAAAAATACAGGGGTAAAAGTTGTTATATTTGTGGTTTTTTTTAAAGAAGATAATTAAAATATAAAGTTAAACCTACAGTTCGGCATTTTTTTTAGGTTAAAAAAATAACGGAAATCTAAAACTTTGTTACAACTCACCATTTAAAAAATGTTTCAGCGTTCTTGATCACATTTCTCCTTTTTTCCATATTGAATACATCTCTCCATCATTAGAAAGTACCTGTTTTTTTCTTTGGATTTCAAGTTTCCTATTGCATGTAGAATATGACAGCACAATGTGCTGTACCATGTTGGGAGGAGGAAGAATGGCTTTGATGACACATAGTGTCATACCAAAAAAGGCACAACTCACAAATAAATTTAGTATCATAATATCTTTTTTCTTTTTTCATAATGAATAATTGTCTCCATTATTTCTTTTAGATTTGAATTGTCATAGTACATGTGTTGTGATGAATAACTCCTGATCACATATTACTCTAAGTTTGTGCTATGTTTAAAGTAGCCTCTCCATGGGATCTGTGGACAAATTTTATCAATTAAGTTTGTCCACACATTCCTTAGACCTCTTATTTTAAACATATCACAAACATAGAGTCAGACATCATCGGAGTAATATGTCATAGCATGAATACGTGTCATACCAAAAAAGGCACAACTCACAAATAAATTTAGTATCATAATATCTTTTTTCCTTTTTTCATAATGAATAATTGTCTCCATTATTTCTTTTAGATTTGAATTGTCATAGTACATGTGTTGTGATGAATAACTCCTGATCACATATTACTCTAAGTTTGTGCTATGTTTAAAGTAACCTCTCCGTGGGATATGTGGACAAATTTTATCAATTAAGTTTGTCCACACATTCCTTAGAGGTCTTATTTTAAAGATATCACAAACATAGAGTCAGACATCATCGGAGTAATATGTCATAGCATGAATAATACCAAAATACTTAATAAATAATAAACAGCCATTCATAAACGCAAAAAAAAAAAAAAAATGAAGAAAATAAACTATTCTAGAAATGAGTTTTAAGATGACTCTGCAAACTGATCTTTATTTCCTTAATATTTTACAATATTGCCTTTTATTTTTTTCAACAGAAAAAATTTCTTTCTGAAATACATCAACATCATGCCTGATTATAGCTCTCTAATGTACTCTATTCCCTGACATATCTCCCCAATGGAAACAATTGTCATCATACTTTTTTAGAATGTATTTGAGGTAATCCTTAAAACATAGATGGAGCCTGGTTCTACCATAAAAACCATACTCAAATTCATTTTTAGAAGATTGTAAATGTTTTAATTCGGTGTTTATTTACAGATTTATTTCTGAGATTAAAACAGGCAAAACTCTCCATACAGTAGTGCCACTCAGTGCCAACCAGAGTAATCAATGGATGCCAGAAGGCTTGTACATAAAATCCCAATCTATTGCCTACTCATCCAATATCCCCAGACTAATTTCTGGCTTGTGGCCTTCGTCAGTGAAGAGCTTTGGATCCGAGAGCACTGCACTTAGATCTAAGGATCTAATGCAACCCTCCAGAAGCCACCTTTTTTTTTTTTTTTTATCTCTACTTAACTACAAAACTATGAGAATAAAATTGAAAACACAATAATATTTTCAATCTAAGCTCAATAGCTTATATAGTCATATGGATCTGAACTCAGTTCAGTACCCATACATTTTGATTCTTTGGCTCTTTTGCAACCATAGCCACCATTATGCTATTAGGCAGGATTGGTGTTAAACCACTAAACATCACATGATCACCATTTCTTATGCTAGCACATAACTGTTATTAAAACAGGCAAAACTCTCCATATGGTAGTGCCACTCAGGGCCAATCAGAGTAATCAATGGATGCCAGAAGGCTTGTGCATAAAATCCCCATCTATTGCCTACTCCAGAAGCTAGTCTGGGGATATTGGATGAGTAGGCAATAGATGGGGATTTTATGCACAAGGTTTCTGGAATCCATTGATTAGTCTGGTTGACACTAAGTGGCACTACTGTATGGAGATTTTTGCTTGTTTTAATAACAGTTATGTGCTAGCATAAAAAACGGTGATCATATGATTTGTTTCTGAGATTGAGTTTGCCATGATTATGTCACAAAACTAAAAAAAAAAATTATGTCTGTTATTATCATCTAATTTTTTTAAAAATAAAGTTTAATCATTTTTTAAAAAAACAAAAATCCCTTTATCAGCAATATTAATGTAAACAGGGAAATTTGTTTGTCTGCACTGTAATATTTTTGACATTTTGTTTGGAAAGGGAAGTACCTTTTTTGTATTGATGCTTTGTTTGCATTTTGACATTGGGTTTAAAAAAAAATCAATGTTGGTATTCATGTTAAAAAAATTTAATTTTGTTTAAATTTTATTGATTAATTTGTTTAAATTTATATTCATCAATTTTACTAAAAATCAAATAGATGTTAAGTTATAAGTTTCAAGTTTTAGCCATAGCAATTGTATTCCAATTATGTACAAACATATGCATTTATTGTTAGACAGCGACAGCGACTAAAATCTTCGGTACTTTTCTGTTTTACAGACAAGCAAGACGTTGCTCATATTTTTGATAAATGTACAATTCCTGTGCATACAATTTCTCTTTTCGAATGTGTTAGCTGTTAAATTAAAAAAAAAATTAAATAAAATAAAAGTAAAATAAAGAAGTATGGAGAGATGTATGTTGGGAATAGCAAGATGTCGAAAACACAATATATGGGTAAGAGAACAAACAGGTGTTACTGATCTCATTGAAAAAATTAAAAGACTGAAATGGAGTTGGGATGGACATATTGCTAGAAGAGATGATAATAGATAGACAATTGAAATTTTAAACTGAATTCCAAGAGATTGTAAAAGACCCAGAAAGAGACCACATGTGAGATGGATGGATAAAATAAAAAAGTGTGCAGGGGTGATATGGAGAAGAGAAGCTAAAGATTAAAAAAGATGAACTGAACATGGAGAGACCTTTATCCTGCAGTGGATTGGTAATGGTTGATGATGCTGATGATGAATAAATTCCAATAAATTACATAAATAATATTTATTTCAATTTTTTTTACTTATAATTTGAAAGTGATGATTTGATTTGCCTTGTGTAGAGAAACCCATGAGTAGTTTATTTTAAATGTTATTACTTTCAAGTTTTTTTTATTTTTCAAATAAAATTTATGTTTTACAACTCATTATTTATTTATGCTCAATGTGTATGAAGTAAAATTTGATATCACACAAAAAATATAACATTCTAATGAGATTTTTCTTATGGTTTATTTAATTATTTTCATTGATTTCTTAATTCTGGAACCAATCTCCTTACCTTCCATATATATATAATGTATTTTTTTTTACATGAATTGCTTTTACACATAATTTTCAGGAACCAATCCATCATGTAAAAAGAGAAGTATGTGTATATCATATTAATCTTATCCAAACAGATCACAAAAAATTAATTACACCTAGTATGAAAAATGAAAATAAATTTCAGAAAACTAATATGAGAAAATGCAGTGATGAATTTTTTTTAAAAAATAATGTGATTAACTTATAAATAATTTTGACAATTTATATTTAAAAAATTACTAACAAAAATTGTTGATAAAAATGGAACAATAGGATAAAAATATCAACAATAATAAAAACAAGACAATATTTCCCATCAAATAAATAAGCATGAATTCATGGTTAATGGCACAATTTCTAATTGTTTAGAATTAAATGGGATTATCACATGATTTTTTCATAGGTCATATGATTATGCAATGGGTTTTTATTTTTGCTATTTTTTTTGGGTCATTTCATAATTAGTAATATTTTTGATATTTTAATTTCTAAATGTATTTGGGATTTTTTTGATTGCATTTAGTTTTATAAAATTTGTGTGTTTATTTTTTAGTTTTTGATGGATACTGCAATTTTTTTACTCGTATTGGACAAAATAGTTAAAACATTAGAGCTATTGGGTATTACTTGTCATCATTTATTGCTTCCTTGTGTCAGCAGTTGTTTTGGGGTTCTCATTAAAAATAAAAATGGTGAAGAGCTCTTATTCTTCTCTTTCACTTTCTTTGCATTTCTTCATATATTCATAAATATTGATTATAACAACTTCTTTCATATACACTTTAATGCAAAAAATATATTTTTAAAAAAGCAGTGGAAGTTTGAGAAGCTCTGATGAAGACTACTGGACAGTTGAAACTGTCGGGAGAATAAAGAAGTTTTATTAAAGAAAGTTTTTGCATTAAAGTGTATATGAAAAAAGTTATTATAAGCAATATATACTTCCAATATACATTTCATGTTCACTGAACTATTTAGAATTTTTTTATAAGTTGATTTATTTCAATTGCTTACCTGTACAGATGACGTTGCCCTGGATCAGGTCCAGTTCCTATAAAATATCTGTAATAAAGATAAAAAATATAATAATTTTTAATAAAATTATACATAAATATATACATAAAATTTATTAACTATTTGCATATGTGAAATTTATACAATTAATTTTTTTATTGAATTGATAAAACATTACAAAGTAGATGCAGTATAATTAAATTAATTTGATAATAATTAGAGCCATTTTATTAAGTTTGAAAGAAGCCATGAAATGTTTTCTTTATCAGATAAGGAAATGAATGAACACATTCACATATGTAATGCTTAATCTAGATTAGGGCCTATGTATATAAATATATACTCTCTCTAACAGTCAATATACTACTGTACTATGTTTCTTATAACTAATTATTTTATTTTTTGTACTAATAGTTTTTCTTAATTTCTGAAATGACGGAATAACCTCAGTATGTGGTTGAGATTTATTCCCAGATTAGCCAGATACACATAGGAATGTGGGAAAGTATTAACTATGGAGTGAAATGACTTGACAAATTACTAAGCATATATTTTAATAGTAATAATAATAATTATATTCCAACCCATGAATAACAGTAATAATAATAATAATAATAATTATTATTATTATTATTATACTTCCAGTGTTCTAGATTAAAGATGTGTTCAATTTTTTTCTCTCTTGCTTTTGTTTTGTTTTACTGTATTTTTATTTATAAATATTAAATTTTATTGTGTTCAGTAAAATAGGATTTAATTGGATTTGCTTGTAAAATGTCTTTCTGCAAGATTTGTCATGATTTACTACCAAAAAATGGAAATTTTGTTTCGTGTATGGGCTGTAGCACCAATTTTCATTACACGTGCTCAACGTTAGGAGAGGCTACCTATAGACGAATGTCTTTAAAAAAAAGCAGGAATGGAGATGTAATGTTTGTAGAATTCCACCTGATAGTGATGGTTCTGTTATGGTAAATAATAGTGATTCTTCGAACTTGATTTTAAGTGATATTTTGGAAAAATTAAAATTACTTCCGGTTATACATACGGCAATTTCAGAGCTTACGATTACGGTTGCGAAGCTTCAGGTTGACGTGGATTTTTTGCGGGGTAAGAGAATTGATAAAAATAATGATAATTTACTACGATTGTCAAATATGTATGATTCTTGTGAAAACGAAATCACTTTGTTAAAGGAAAAAATTGACTCTATGGAACGTTTACGGTTGGATTGTGAAATTGAAATACAAGGTGTTCCCTTTTGTGAAAATGAAAATTTATCTTTAATAGTAACGAAGTTGGCGGAAAAACTTGAAATTGAAAACTTTACTACTAATTGTATTGAGAATGTTTACCGGACAAAATCTAAATCTAATAATATAGCAGGTTTTATTGTTACTCGTTTTGCTTCGCGAAATTTAGCTAAATCATTTTTATTGAAGAGAAATGTTATTAAATCGGTTTCTGATTTTTTGTTAATGGAATCTAGTCAGCGTGTATATATTAATCAACGTATAACTCCCACACATTAGACCCAGCTTTTGTTATGGAAGGCTAAGCAAAATACGTGTGAACGTAAAAGGTATGGCTTTTATACGTAATGGATTGGTTTATATTAGGAAATGATTTAAATTCTCCGTGTGTTTTGATTAAAAATGAATCTGAGTTGTCGTAGCGTTTTGAAATTTATTTTCCTAAAGTGAAGCTTGATGCATTTTATCCCCATGTGATGAAACTTTGTCTAATTTAAATGTTTTTCATATGAATATACGAAGTGTTAGAGGATCTAATTTCGATGAATTTGTTGTGTATTTAAAAATGATTTTCCCGCCGGTTTTTATGATGTGATAATTTTAACTGAATCTTGAATTTCCCATTGAAGAACAGCATTTATATGTTCGGGATGGCTATTCAAATATTCTTTGACCTCGTGCGTCTTCACGTTCAGGTGGTGTATTAGTTTTTGTGAAAGAAAAACATTAAATTTACGTATCATAATCCATTTCTTGCCTCTGCAGAATGTGTTTTGATTCATCTGAATTTACCTTGTTTTGTGTTAACTATTGTTGCTTTATAGTATAGATCGTGTACAAGTATCATTTTGGATTTTATAGCTGAACTTGATGTGTTATTGTCTGATTTACATACTACTTCAGTAATTCTTATGGGAGATTTAAATATAGACGGGGGTAATAATCTACATGGGCTCACCGTACGATATTTGAATTTTGCTTTATAGTTATGGTTTTAACTCAAGCTATTTTTTCACCTACTCGTATTACGAAATCTTTAAATACAATTTAGATCATATATTTGTCGGATTAAACCAGAATCAAAGTTAAGGGAATCGTCTTGTACAAAATATTTTTATTTCGGATCATCATTCTTGCAACTGTGTTGAGGTTATTAAATTGTAGACCACATGTAAATACTCATTTATATATTAATAAGGGCACTTACAATAAACTAAAAATGTTATTATCTGATCAAGTGGGATTATGTTTTTGCTCTGCACGATGTTGATTCAGCATTTTTAAAATTTCAAGATATTTGAAATTTTTAATTGCAAAATCTATGGTTAGTTTTAAATTGACTAGCAAAAACCGCAAACGCTCAGCCTGGATAACGAATGATTTGATTGGAAAAATTAATCAAAGAAATCATTTAAAATGTTTGGGTGAGACGGTTGACTTTGAGGAAATACCAACACTGAGATTAAATCTGATATTCGAACAAAATTTCGATATTATCAAAAATATTTTAATGATAAAAATATTTCTTTGAACAAAAATTAATAAACAAATTTCCTCTTTGCAAAGAAACCTTTGTCAAATCAACTTAAATTTATAAAACACAATGATAATTTGATTGAAGTAGAAAATAATTGGAAATGTATTGTTGACTTGTTTAATAATTTTTTTTCAGATCTATCAATAGATAGAACACCAGTACAAGAATTGTCTTTTGCTGATTCTTGTGTAAATTCTTTTTTGTGTACAGATGCTACTGATTTGGATTTTGTTCAGAAATTGATCTCTTAAAGAATGTACCATCTAACTAATTTAGATAAGTTAACACCAAAGATTCTTAAGGAAAATAAGTTTGGTTAATACCTGTTCTTGTTTATTTGTTTAATCTTTCCCTTAATGTTGGCTTGTTTCCTACTTATTTGAAGGTTGAGTTTTATTACACCTGTTTTTAAAAAGGGTGATCCTGTACAGCTTGACAATTATAGACCAATATCTATTATATCTGTAATATCCAAATTGTTAGAGATGGTGGTTAAAGAGAAAATGATGTCATTTTTATCTAAAAATAATATTTTATCTGAACATCAATATGGATTTATTTATTAATATTATTAATATTTCATATATAACATTGATGTAATATTCATTTCCGGGGTTTACCCAACTAAGCATAAGTTTATGTTTTAATTCGCACCATTTGAAGAATTGTTGTGTAGTGATTACCACCCATACCCGATCAAGCGCCACTGCCGCCATGCGTACTCCGCCGCTGATGATTTTTAAATCCTTAATCACCAGTTCATTCAAGTTCTGTTG
>JAQFVV010007749.1:0-61660 GCA_028023455.1 Epiperipatus broadwayi
CCATCCTGTAGCTGCATTATTTGAATTATTGTTGTATTTTGACAGAGTAGCACCTGAGTACATGCATCCAGATAATTGTCTGTATTACTACTCTAGGTTTGGTAATGACTAAATAATTTTCCTGGTCTATAGTGGGCCACTTTCAAATCAAGTCACAAGATTGACTGTTGATTTATTTTTTTGTTGATTATTCATGATGATGACTGATTAATATTTTTGTTTATTGTTGGTAAACTTATAGTTAGTTCTGTACTGATCTCTTATACTCATTCTTTTATATTTAATTTTATATTTTGTTTATTTGGGGATGATGATAGTGTCCCGTCTCATAATTCAGCCCTAATGTGGTATACTGTTACAAATGGATACTCAGTTGTGGAATGTTGTAACATCAGATTCTCTCTTATTAACTTTACTTTTTGTAATGTTACTAAAAATATAAAATTACTTCAGATGTCCTATTATTAGTTAAGTTTAACAAAGTTGTAGTACTTAAAGTATTCACTTACACACTAGAAAAGATGCAATAATTATTTCATTTTAATGAGAACTCTGCAGTAGTTCAACATTATTTACTATAGTATCTATATAAATCCTGATGATGGTAGTTTCCAATCACAGTAAAGTAAATTTGAGAAAAAATTATCTGTTAATTAATAGTTTTGATTGGTATTTCTCTCTAAAAAGTAATTTCAAAAAATTTCCTTTTTCACTTTTGCAAATATAAAAGAAATTTGATTGCAAATCACTTTATTCCAGATGAAAATCAGACCTTGTGTTTTCAATGTTGACAATCAATGGTTGATTAAAAATTAAAATACCTTTTTTAATTTTTTTTTAGTTACTAATTACTTCTCAAAATTCTTAATAATTTCTTCAGTATATTTTATGTAAGCTGTAAATGTTGCTTCCTCAAGATTCTTCATTTCTTTAAAATGTTCTTTACAATTTGGAAACATTTTAGAATTTTATTAGTCTATCAATGCTCATTTAAAAAATTTCCAGTTCATTTTAAAGCCATTCACATGGTTACATAAGACAGCAATAGTCTGTTGTTGGCCTGTAGTTTTAAATTTAACTCATTCAGTTAATTAGTTGCATCTCTTATAAATGCTAGGTTTGATATAAATATGATCTTTTGCATTTTCAAGTTCAGTTTTGTCAGAATTTACACCAATTTAAAAAAAATATGAATGTTTGTTTCTGAAGAGTAAAAAAACATTCCAAACATTTTCCAGCACTGAACCAGTAAATATCAAAATATGCAACACAATCTTTTCTCATGAAATAATTAATCTTTTGATGAATTAGAGTTCTATTACTTCTTCTTGTAATAAGTACTACTTTCATGGCTTTAACTTTTCACAATGATTTATCACAGAGTATTTTTGGGCTAGTAATAATAGTGTAAAAAATCTGATTGCAATCCATGGCATAGCTCTGGCTCCATGTGTTTACATTGCAGAAATTTTTGTTGAATCCTCATAGTTCATAACACAGTTTTGAATTAATTTTCAAATATCAATACCTTTAGTAGCAACATGTAAATTTGCAAGATTGTACATCTCTTTAGTAGTAGTAAAGTCTTCCTGAATAGTTTAAACAAAATTTAAAAGTTACTTACAAAGATGTTTAGTGAATGCTTTCATCCAAACACAACAATAAGTAATTACATTTATTGAATCATTCAAGTTTTTGAAGCATATTGATCCACATGTTCTATGTGTTTTATGACAGTCTGGTAAGATATTACAACTCTTTTAAGCTCAATTTTTTTTACTAATTTTTTTTTCCATTTTAATTGCACATTTCTTCATTATTATAAAAGCTTTTTTAGTTTTTATTAACTTCAATGCTACTTTGTATAAAGTAGCAAGATTACATCATTGGGCTGTTTTTACTTTTACAAGAAAATTTTTTTAGTGCACCAATTTTTTCATATATTCTGCAATAATAGTGCTTCTTGGTTTTCCAATATGCATCTCAATTTTTATATGATGTAATGTTGCTTCACAGTATATTTTTCTTAGTACTGACAAAATTTGTGTGCAACAGGACATTGCATTTTATTCTTCTTGCAATTAAATAGTTAGATTTTAATCTTCTTTGATGTATTTACTTTTTATCTTGTAGATTTTTTTTGATAGACATGGTTATTTGATAATAAATAATAATAAAATTTATTAATTAGCTAATTACTGATAACATGAAGTGAAATCACAATGCATATTTAATAATTTATTAGCAACAGAAATACAATTTCAATAGTTGAATGAAAGAACAATTTTAACAATAGAAAAAAGAATGATACATATAGTCGATGTGAGAATGCATCCCAAATACTAACTGAAATTATAGTAATCGAAAATTATGCAAAATAAAATAAACAATTAAAAAAGATTTGTTTTTAAAGCACACAATTTTAACACTAATGTTTTAATTTTTTTTTGCAAAATAAGTAATTACAAACAAATGATAATTTTATAAAAATGTTGTGGTTACATTATAAATTCCAGTTTGTGCATCAATCCATCATGTAGATAAGATTGACAATCGGACATGTTTTAAAATAAACAATGTAAAATTAACTTTATTTATTTTTGAAAATCAAACAATAAATATATGTTTTTATAGTAGTATTAATTTTAATAATGCTTTCCAACCGCTTTTTTACATTGTTGTCATTTTTATTATGCAATACACTGAAACATTATAATTTTAAAATATCCACTTGGATTATTTCAGTTTTATATTAAACAAAAGCATTTCAATTGCATTCACTTTTTTTGTTGATTATATTTTTTCAAATATTGATATTTACTTTATTTAATTTTTATTGATTAACATCTTCAGACTAGATGATTCAGCCCTGCATGGAAATAATACATTAATTATGTAAATCAGCAGTGAATAACCATGAAATACTATAAAATCATTAAACAGTTCCTGCTTCTAACTTCAGTTTTTTTCATGTATTTTTTAGCATGACTTCAAATTTTATTTTGCTCAAATACAAGTTTATGTTTTATGCAAAATATTTGTTAACTGGAAATATATTAATAATATTTTTTTATTAATAATTCATTAGAGTGGGAATTATATACTGAACAATGATAAATATTTATGTAAGAAATTGTAATCTGGGTCAATTGATGAGTGCTGGTTCAGTGAGAAATTTGCATGTTGAGCATGACACATCTTTCACGCATGTCTTTGGTGATATTTTTATAATTACATCTCTCTACAAGACGTTAAAAGGTAATAGAAACCAGTTCCTATCTTACATAAAACTGGTGTAATAAAAATTACACTGAAGAAATAAAACTAGTTAACTGGCTTTTGATAGGACAGAGAAGTGCAGAAATAAACTACAAAAATGCCAGAATGTTTTCAGAATTAGTGAAGATTTATTTTGAAATATGTATTATGTCTTTGGTTATTCATCTAATATTTGAAAATATGTTAATATATAGTGATATGAAAATACCAAATAATATTATCAATATTGGGGTTATTGATTGGTGATAAAATTAAAATATTAATATGTATTTGACTTTAATTATTTTAATTTTTCACATGTCAAAAATAAATACATAGGAAGACCATGCAAGTACATCCTGTGGAACACATGTGGTCTTGGAGCTGCAAATTGAATACCCTTGATCTAAGTTACATTCACTCCTTCCAAAACTTATATATAACAATAAACGTATCTATTTCTTACTTTTTTACTAACCAATTATGATTAGAGTTTTGGTTAATTTCCTCCACTCTCCTTTTTATTCTATATTAATAAAACAATATCCTTAGTTTTATGATCATTTTCAGACAGTTATACTATTGAATGCTATATCCAAATGATATAAACCTATGGTTGTTTGTTACTACTTACACTTTTCGAATACATTATTATAGCATTTCATTAATTAGAGATTCATTTTAAGTTTTAATGAGCTATAAAATGAGAGCATATATATAAAGCAGTTCATTTAATTAATATTTAAATGAAGTCTGTAGAATTTTAACTGATTTAATATCTTTTTTTTTTTGTAAAAATTTTAATTATCTTCTTTTATGTTTTAAACATAATTTAAATTTAAATGTCATTTTTATTAAACTTTAAATTTTAATTTCAATATATTAAGTGAATATTTTTTTATTCAATTTCCAAGCAAAATGAGATTTAAGCTGCCTCAGGAGAATATTAAGTGCCAGGGCTTCATCTTATTGCTAAGGGGGATTTTGATTGAAATTCATAGCTATATAACTAAGGTGAAATTTTAAAAAAATTACAATGAATAAAGTGGGTCATTGATAAAATGAAGTGTTTTTTTAATAGGGAATATTATTTAGATCACAACACAAGCTAGTTGAAAATTAAATTATGACTTAGTTCGAAACAGCAAATTGAAATTTTTGGAAAAACTTACAGAAAGTTAAAAGATAATGTAATATTATATATACACTGTAACCGGCTCCTATTAGAATAATATAATCAGACTAAACTTGGGCACAAATATAACTGGTTTCAAGATAATGGCTTTCTGATCCAATCATACACTATGATGGATATTCTTATATTTGGTCTTATATAGATACCATTATAACACAGATGTGATTCCCTGTCAATTAGTAAGCTCATTTGTAGTGTGTAAACTTGTATTATCATCATTAAACATGGTTAGTTAATCTATGTGCAGTGTGTATGAGAGTTGAGAGCAGTTAGGTATTTTTTCAGTATATGAGAATCCATTCAAACAATTAACTTTAATGTTATTCTAAATAATATCAACTGATTCATACTTTTAAGCATACCATATATTATATCTGAACATAATTTAAATTAAAGTATTACTAATAAAATTAGGAAAGTTTTTTTATCATTAGTGATGTTACAAATTAATTAACGGATGTCATGCCAGTATATGTTGGTGATGTAAATCCATAAATAAATAATGTTGTCTCATCACTTTTGGCAGTTTGTGATCTTTATTTGCTGTCAATAACATAGATTAATGGTTATGAGTCTCTTGTTTTTTCATTAACCTTAATAAGTTATAAAGGAAAAAGTTGGTATTCTGTGATTTTACAATGTGGAATGCACATTACCCTTGGGTGATTTATATGTGAGTTGTGCAATTCTGACAATTACAATATACATATATACATATATGTAATAATATTATAATTCAAAGTTTGTATTTCTTCAAAGCAATATATATATATATATATATATATATATATATATATATATATATATATATATATATATATATATATATATATATATATATATATATAATATAATGAAATTTATAAATAGAGTAATCATATATATTTTTAAAATTTTATACACTTAGGAATGCTTTCGACTATCCTCATAGTCTTTGTCAACTAACACTTTGAAAGGCTAACTTTCCCACAATTTTTTGACATTAATGTTTGCTGCCTGCTGGTTAACTAAGTCATGTTTATATTGTATATTAATTAGTATAGCTTCTTTATTTTTTTTGTTGTTATTTTTTTCAGTGTGTAATATTTTAATGTTGTTATAATTGAAGTTAAAACCATAAATAAATGAATTATTATGGTCATGAAAAATGGGTGCTGAAACATTATTATCTACTTTGCAATTTTGATTTGATTTCTGAATTCTTTTCAACAACATCAAGAGCTTTTTAGTTTTTTTCCAATGAACATCTTGATTCACCCATATATATACTGCCACACCTACATAGCCATTTATAAATGATACAATTTTTACTTATAAATAAGGTTTTATTTTTAGAATTATTTATTAATTTGTTTAATGATATGAGAAATATTTATAAAGGTATATATGATATTGCATTTTACACACCTCCTACATTAAACAAAATTAATAAATAATTCTAAAGATAAAAACTCATTTATGTAGATGTGGAAGTGGATAGGTACATTGGAAAAGAGAACCGAAGAACATTTACTGTTGTTAAAGAGAGTTCAGAAAACAAATCAAAATTGCAAAGTTGATAATAATCTTTCAGCATCTGTTTTTCATGACCATAATAGTTCATGTATTTATGGTTTTAACTTCAATTACAATAACATTAAAATATTGCAAATTGAAAAAAATAACAACAAAAAAAATAAAAGAAGCTATGCTAATATACAAATACAATCATGACTTAATCAACATGCAGACAGCAAATGTTAAGATCACAGAATTGTGAAAGCGTTAGCCTTTGAAAATGTTTGTTGACAAAGACTATGAGGATAGTTGAAAGCACTCATAAGTGAATAAAAATTATTATTATTATGTGATTATTCATATAGTATACGGACATGGATGGGCTGCTTACCAACATGCATTGGCCAGTGTGATGAGTTTATTGGCTTTTTACATCTGAGTTTAATATCAAGAAACACCATGATCTTTCTTCTCAGTTGCCTAATAAGGCAGAATGACTGTATGTGTAAATGATAAATATTTTGTAGTAATTATACAATTATGACACACAAAAATAAATCATGGCTCTTATTCCCAGGATGCTGTAAAGTCACCAACCGAGGCAGTGGTTGGAGGCCTAAGGTGGAGGGTGCTAAGAATCACCTGATTGCAGACCCAGGTTGCCATTTGTTGACAACTTTCTATTTAGGTACTTACAACTGCAGATCACTTTCAAGTGAAGGAAGATTGCAAGAATTAGAAAGAGAACTGTCTTATATTAAATGAGATATTATTGGACTTTGTGAAGTTAGAAGAAAAGGTGAAGAGACAATTGATTTAAAAAGTGGACATGTACTCTATTATAAAGGTACAAATATTGGAAATACAATTGGAGTAGGATTCATTATAAATAAAAAGTGGAAGAACAACATTGTTGAGATTGATGGTGTATCAGCAAGATTAGTTATACAACTTAATAGCAAATACAAATGCAGATAATTCAGGTTTATGCTCCAACAAGTTCTCATAGTGATGAAGTACAAAAGCTCTTTGTTTTCATTTTACCAGCATAAAAACAAAATGGGGTCATGATATATGACTCTATTCTTAAGGTAATAGTGTGACTTTAAGAAACAGTCATCAAAAAAATAATTATAAATCATAAATTAAAATTTGGAAATACTGTTTTGAAACCCAGTAATTAATAATAATAATAATAATTAATTAAAAGAATAATAGAGTTTATTTAAATAACTTAATGTACCTTCAAGTAATGCTATGATTAGGCTTGGCACTGTACCTGGATCCCAACCTGATTGTATGGTAATAGCTTTCTATTGTATCATGAACTTAGACTGTTACAATCTGGAGTAAGGGCTTTTTGACTACAATATATATATATATATATAATTAATTAATTAATATTATAATTCGATGTCTATATTTCTTCAAATCAATATATGTAATCGTATAATTGAATATTCATATGTACAGTAATTAGCAATATATAAAATAATAACTTTAATAAACTTTATCCACTGTCAGAGTGCTTTCAACTACCTTTGAAGTTCTTGTCAACTAACACTTTAAAAGACTAACCTTCCCACAATTCTGTGATCTTAATATTTGCTGCCTGTCTGTTAATTAAGTCTTGTTTGTATTTGTATATTAGCACAGCTTCCTTTATTTTCTTTTTGTTATTTTTTTCAATTTGCAATATTTTTACGTTATTATAATTGAAGTTAAACCATAAATACATGACTTATTACAGTCATAAAAAAGCTGAAACACTATTATTTACTTTACAATTTTGTTTTGTTTTCTGAAACCTTTTTAATAACAGGAAGTCATCTTTAGTTCTTTTTTTCAACATGCATCTCAATTCCTTTATATATCCGCTACCATAACTACAGATCCATTTATAAATGATGCAATTTTTATTTATAAATGAGGTTTTATCTTGAGTTATTTGTTACATTGTTTAATGTAGGTAGTGCGTAAAATGCAATGTCACCTATATCTTTATAAATTTTCCTTGATCATGTGAAATATATGATATTGCTAATGATATTTTTTTATTAGCAGGAGAATCAATATTATTATTAATACTTTTATTCTCATATTTCACATTAAAATTTTTAATAACATTATATATATTGTAATGGGATGGGGTGGTAGGAAGTAATGGGAAAATGGTGAACTTGGGTTGATGGAAAAATAATCAATACTTCCAGTTATTTTATAATGAAATATCATTACTTTACAAAAGTATAAATAAGTAATATAGTATTTTATAAGAGTATGAGATCAAGAGATCTCTATGATCATTAATGAGTGATCAGAAGAACAACTAAAAGCAATTATCCACTATATATCAACCGGCATTATCAAAAAGTAAATATCAGTAAGTAAAATAACCATTCATTCTGAATGATGATCAATCAATCAAACTACACCAGAATAAAATCAACAGTCCATCTTGTGAATGGATGTGAACAATAAAAAATATAAATCAACAATCAACCTTGTGATCCAATTGAAAATGGGTCTTTTGTATTGAGCCTCTGCCATCTTGGTCAATTATTTAAACATAACTTGGATGCACCAAATTAGTGCTCATCCATTAGAATACACAATATTCAGGATTGAATTCATAATCCTGGTATACAAAAACATGCTGATCATCATCAATGCTCTGGCCACTTAAGGACCATTAATGTATTGGCCAACTATAAATTTAACTTCTAATAAAATTAAACTAAAGTCTAATGTAGTGCATGGGCTTTAAAGAGTATTCTCCTTTGCACAACCAGGTTGATGATTGATCATTTCTGGATGTCCAAAAGCACTAAATACACATCCCCATTCATATATTCACCCTGTGCATGAATCTAGCTCAGAAACATAAGCTCCATTACTGTTTGTGACCAAGAGAGTATGGAAACAATTTTTAACAATGAAATAAGTTTATTAATAATAATAAAAAATGGTATTATGGCTCTTCACATATCAATTAAGCCTTTTAATTCTGATTACTATACAATAAAAAAATTATCGCATTTATGATTTACAAAATTACAATATACAATTCAAGTTATTACTATGATTTACATATATATGCACACAGATGTGTGATTTATAATAAACAATTAATATTCAATAATAACAAAAAGATTAAAATTTGCATATAAGTCCTATTTGACAAGCATTGACATATATGCACAGACATAAATATGTAATACAATTGACTTATATTACAATAGTCATATAAATAATAAATACATGATTAATCTTTTACAGTTGTATATAAAATAATACTATAAATGTTTAAAAATTTACATATGTGTGAGTGTATGTATTCGCACACTGACAAAAAGTTACATATTTTAATTTGTTACAATAATAAGGTTATATTTTTCTAATTGATTCCGTTTGAAAAACATACATAAATTTTACACATATACCTGTTTATAAACAGAATAAATATATAATTTAAAATTATGTATCAATTTATACGTTCTTTTTTTTTTCTTAAAAAAATATAGTCAATTTTTGACAGGTATTTATTGATTAATTATCGTTTTAAAATTTAAAATATAGAATCATCGATTCTTTCCTTTTTTTTAAAAAAAAAAATTTTAAATCCAGGCAAAATTATTTGCTTGTTTGCTTCACTTTTAAAAATGTCTCTCTTTTCTTTTTAATAAACAAATTATAACAACATTTTATAGAATCCAAAAAATATAAATTTCAAAATGTTGTTCTGCTTAATTAGTTAATGCTAATGAAGTAAGCAAGGTGAGATAGAAAAAGTGAATATGTGAATTGCAGTTTCCCATGCCATGACAAGTAGACAGCCAAGCATGGACTACCAGTGCACAATGCCCCCTGACATTGTGAGAAAATACCTCATCTTTAAGCACTACCTTTCTTGAACCAAAAGAGATATAATCCACAAGGAGTATCCAGAGAAAAAATATCAGAAACAGAGCCAGCCCTACTCATCTCCTGTCAGTCTTAGAGGCATGTACATGTGATCTATCCATGAGACCATGACCTATTCATGAGGCCAATATATGCTGCTGGACTATACTAGGAGCTCATTCATCTAGGTCTGGATAGTACTGAGCCTATACTTCAGAGCATCATGAACACACTGCATGCAGGTAGCCCTGATCAACTATACATCCTCCATAAACATGAAAAGTACAAATCCACACATCACTTCCAAAATGTCATTTTACTAAAGAATTCTACTCACCAATAGCTGTATATACGTTTATCAGTGCTTCTCTGCCTTTAGACATGTCAGCATATATATAATTACTTTTTCAGCAAGCTGGAATTTCCTGGGCAAGCTGGAAGATTTTTATTGGTAAGTTTGGTTTTAGTGATTGTCATCACCAAAAAAATATAATCCATGTAAAATGTTGATCTGTAGTTGGTCTCTCTCTGTCTAGGATTATTCCAGGCAAGCAACTGTCTTGGTTTGATAGATTTCAGGCAAGGAACTGTCCTCTCCACATTTAAGGCTATGAATTTCAGCACAAAGAAGTGGGTCATTTTTCTCCATATGAATTCAAACTTCTGTGAAGGAAAATAGTAGCAGTTGCTGAATCTATCCTGCCTTTCATGGTAGCTATTCTGCCAACTCTCTGGTCAGCTAAAACCCACTGCTGCAAACTTCAAAAAGCTGCAACAAAATATTGTAAGCAACTTTACAGATGACCCATTCTTACAAAAACTACTATCCAGACTGCAGCTGATATTTTTATCAGCCCTTTTCTAGAATCATCTGAAGTGATTACAACAGTAAATTTAAAAACAGTGAGTTTTTTCTCTCTAATATCTTTTGAAAACAAGCTTGAAATTTTATCAAGGTGTGATATATATGTTTTTACTTAGATAATAAAAATTTACAAATTAATTAAAAGATTTCAAAAATACCATACTTGTTTCTGTAAATTTCAAAATCAGAATACTAATAATAAAATATTTATATTTATTCAAACCTTTTAAAAGTTTAATTTATAAAACAATATTTTAAATCAGAGTTATTATTATTTTTTATTTCAATACATGTAGAAAATATCTACTACAATTTTTGTCTGTGTTTATTTCTACTTTTCCTACATATATATATTATAATGGTTGGGTGGTTCAGAGTCTTACCATATCTGCTGTACAAGGGTGCCACCAGGCCATTTGAACCTGGAAAATTTATATAGTAGGCAGATACGCAAGTTAAAGATCCAACCTTTATTTTATAAAATACTATTTTGACCATTAGCCCAACCACTAGCTCAAGGAGATGCAGAGATTTAATATATAACTTCTTAAAAATATATTTTTCAAAAAAGATTTGAAATTAAAAATACATTTTTAATGTTCAAAAAAATAAAATAAGCCACTGCCAGTAATAACACACAGAAAACATTGGTAAAACAGCATGTACTTTCCCATACTACTCTATGGCACTGTTGCTAGTGAAAAACAATTAGATATAATGTTACTAGGCTGTTTTGAAATTTTGTTTGATTTATGATTTTTTTTTAAGTTTTGGATTTGCTTGATTTTTATGAATATTTTTTTGGTTGTTGTTGTTGCTTTTTTTTTTTTTTGTAACTGGTTTGATGTATATTTCTTAAAAATAAAATAATGGGTTTATATATATATTTATTTATTTATTTTGGCTTTTTAAAATATTCTGTCTTTTTTTTTTTTTAATTTAAAAACAAACATTTTTTTTTGTTTCAGGTCTTTTTTTTATATATTTTTTAAAGAAACTTTTTGTTTATTTTTGTTGTTGTTCCAAGTTTTTTTAAAAAATATTGTTTTTAATGAAAAAGCTTTTTGTTATTTTTTATCGAGACAAAACAATAAGGCTTTCTCAACAGACCTCTCTAAGACCTGTCATCATATTCCTTATGGTGTTTTAACACCTTTTCAACTCAGCTATAATATGCTTCACTGTAAGCTGATCCTGGCTTTAAGAAGAATAAATTAGCCATACTGCTTTGTGAAAAAGTGATTCCCAAGCATCCCTCAAAGCCCATTCCATGAACGAGCAAATGGAACTTCTTTGTCTACATTGACATGCTTGACATTCCATTTCAGATGTTTGACAACACCTTAATTTCATTCAACCACCACAAAGACAGTTTTTCTGGGTGGGTAAAATATTTTTTTTGGGGGGGGGGTTGAAGGAAGCCCACCACATCTGCTTCTGTAGCAGTGAAATCTCAAAACTACAATGCCGAATAGTCATCTGCCATTGAACTGTTTTGATCTCGAAAAAGTATTGGAAAGTGTGCGACGTGATCGTGAACTTTGCCGAATCATGATTTACACTCCTCATTTCATGAATTCTGACCCCTGGCAATGAAAGTAGGGCCATTTGACAATTCATTACAAATTTTACTAACTTACACCAATTACAATACATTTAAGCCCCCCCTCAAAAAAAATCCATTCTAATATACTTTTCATCATTACAACTACAGAAACCATATCATACACTGTCCAATAGTCAAAAGTGATGTCTATAGAAAGTGTCACATAGTCATCTCTAATAATGTTCAACATGCTAGAGATGTTGGGGTAAGGGTGCACTTCAACATCTTAGTGTTTAAACAGTTTACAGGTCATAAGATGTATGAGCAGCCTTGTAAACAGCATATTTATGTGCTTTAGCATAGAAACAGCACCATCAGGCAGTGTGGATCAATAGATGCTGTATTACCAAAACTTTATTAATGCACATATATAAATATTTAAAATTGAGGAATAAAATTCATCTTGTTTAGAATTTAATATTAATTTTAAATTATTTGGAGTAAGTCCACACAGATGGACATTTTAATATTTTACTTTAGAATGTTGAGTATACATAGGCTACATAGATTTCTCAGTTAAAAACTTTTCAAAACAATCATTCAACCTCAGACTAAAAGTTCACAGCCAAACCAATGCCTGCTTCCTGACATACGAATGTAACCAATGCAATATAAAGATGCTAGCATAAAACTACACTGACAGGAATGTGCATCTGACAGTGTGATATTATTTGAAGGACATGATCCTCATCCAGTATAGAAATGTGCATCTGTCTGGCAAAGGAATCATGTATATAAAATAATTGAAGGGAAGTTCTACATATGGGGGAGAGCGGTCTATTTGCCAACTTATAGTCCCTATCCATAGAGCTAGAAGGGGTCAATGGTGCATGAAATATGTCTGTGTCCATTGCAATGCAATGACTATAACTTTGGGTCATGCATTCAGTTGGGCACATTGCCCTGTATGCTAAACATGCTTCACATTACATTGATATAAACACCCATATATCCCTCCACCAGCATCAACCTAAATACAAGACAAATAGCCTGAAATTAAACTCCTTCAAAATAAACATAAATGATTAAAATATAAAGTTATTAATTGAGAATTGCTGAGGGAAATTTACAAAAAAGTAAACCCAATGACTCATCATCTGGTGTCGCATTGAAAACAATAACATAAAAGATATATAAATAAATATATTTGGACACTCAGCATGAGGTGTCATATTTACCGATATCTATATATTTTAAGCATATGAAAATAAAATAACAATAACTAAACGTTAATAAATCTATGCAGCTATCTACACCCAACTTAAATTTAATACATTTTAGATATCAGATAGAAATAAATAACCTAGTTAAATACAAACATAAATAAATAAATAAAAATGGAAATGATTGAAATAGCAAACTTATATAAAAATAAATATTAATAATTGATTTAGAGTTTTATTCTTGGTCAGATAAAAGTCCATTTATTTATATCACTTTTTTATGGATTGACTACTTATTGATGATATATTTAATTAAAACAAAGTTCAATTGGTAAAAGTTTATACTTTACTGATTCTGCAGATTTAGAGATCCATCTTCATGATCACTTACATAGACTGTTTGTCCTTTTTTAAAATGAAGCCACTACTTGCCATTTTTTTTTGGTCCATAACTGTCATAGAGAGATCTCAGCTGGTTGTCAAGAAATTAAATCTATTGCAGACTCCTACATCATGAAGTCTGCAATACAACTACAGTTTATATGTAGATTAAAAGTCAGCTCTATGACAACAACAATTATCAATTCCTTTGTTTTAGCTTTTATATTTTTATTAGCCTCTTATGAGCATTTTTCCAGATCCATCAAGCAAGACGTCACTAATCCTTGAGTCTCTTTTTTGTTCCATGCTGTGGCTTGGTGCTTCCATTGGTCAATCTTTAATTTCTTTCTCTTATTTAACCTTTATTATTTAAGTGCCCCAAGGTCCAGTTTGCTTTATATTTAATTAATAAAATAATCATTTCCATTTTAAGATTAAAACATGATTTTTTTAAATATTGAATCAAATTAACATTTTTCTTTTCATTGCTTTTAAATGAAAAATATTAATCTTTACATCCTTACTTTTTTACAAAAAAATTATTTTCAAATACTTTTTTTTTTAAAAAAAAAAATAGTTTTAAAGTTTTCCATCTGTGTGACAATACATATGTTATCATAATTCTTTTAATTTTGGCTTTTAGTTTTTCAAAAAAACAATTTTATTTCAGATTTTGCCCTTTTATTTTATTTTTAAAATAATGTAACACATATGTATACTGTTACAATATATATATATTGTACCATGTTCAATCTGATGCTGCTCACACTTCATCTGCAAATTGGTTTAGCTGGTTTTCAACCTTATTTTAATACATTTATAAACCTATTTAATTATAAATATTATGTGAACAAACCAGCAAGTTCAAACAAAGTGGAAAATATTATTGATAGCAGAGCTGTCAACAATACCCATGATCAGATCAAGCTATGCAACACATAACACAATCACATTTCCAGATAGTGGCCCACCTCGGCTGCTGTATTCAAACCCCTACTATCTTTATTTGTTTTGGAGTAAACTCTGGGCACCAGCTATTCTAAGGTAACATGTTTGGACAGTAGATCCATAATCCAGTGCATGAAAAATCCCTTAACTAGCTCAGCTACTTGTAATCAATAACAAATTATAGTTTCAATTAGTGGTGAAAAAAATTGACTGACAAATAAAGCTTTAAGTTTAAAAACAATTTATTTTAATTAACATTTATTAAACTAATTTTAAATATTTTATCAATCTTATTTAATTAATATAACACACACACATTTTTAATTCACACACTATAATATCTTATGAGACAGCATTAAATAATATTTGAAATACAAAATACAATGAAATCACTATATACTAATGCATGAACACACAACATTTTAAACACACATATTAATAGTTCATCTATGTATGCTATAGAGTTCTTAAACTTGACTCTTGAGGCTTTACAAATATGATGGCTACTTTAGAAATAAGAAAAATGTTATTACTTAGGATTTTGAACATGAATACTTCTTGCTATTTGCTGCTTCTAATGAAATATTTCTAACCAGTTAGATTTGAAGTTTTCTTGTGGAGATTTGATGCTGATTATTCTGAAGCATTTTCTTTAAACAATTAGATATAGAGAAACTTCAGGTTGTTATGAAGCCATCACTTTTATTGGATAGGATGTCTGTTTTCATCAGAGTTCAGGCTGGAAAAAGTCATATGTTTTTCAAGGTTTTAACACTGAATTCTTAATTCTGGATATATAATAAGCTGAATGATATGACTCACTGATAGATTGTACTGAACTGTTATTTCAAACACAACTCAAACTCAACTTGAACTCATCTAACTGTCCAATAAAAAATTGACTATTTATACATACGATGTATTGTCATTTTGATATTCTCCAGTTATATCTGTTGTTAAAATTTTTTTGATAATCTTTTAATTACATGCTTTTGGAGATCGTTTAATTAGTAGCCATGCAAACATATTGTTTTTATATTTTAATTAGAAGCCATCGGAGTGTTTTTAAATATATTTTTCTTTTATTTCATTTTAATATTTATTTTCATGTTGTTTTTTCAATATGATTTTAACACACACATATACACGCATTTCTCATTTCTTTGTTTACTCTTTCACATATATATTTATTAAGAAGCACACATTAATTTGTCATTTATGTACCTGGATATTTGATTCGAATAAACTCAACATAAGTTTTAAGATTACTTTCTTTTCTTTAACTCGAATGAAAAGAGATTTATATTTTTATACCATACATTACATTTTAACTAATAATAATAAAAACAACTCTTTACTTCTTTTATAAAACTTTTAGTTTGAGGCTTCTGAAGCAAACCCCTTCCCCCCTTCTGACTCATTAATTGATTGTAACTTTTTATTTCAAAAACTCTTAGACTTTTAATTTTATGTTTTCTCTTTTATGAAAGATTTTTATTTTAATAATTTTTTTAAACAAAATTATTATGTGCCAACACAATGTTGGTACAATATATATATATATATATATATATATATATATATATATATATATATATATATATATATATATATAATATATATATATATATATATATATATATATTGTTACCAGTTGGATCACATAACACAGTGTATATGCATACATATATGTAAATAAAGGAAAAGTAGAAATACACATAGAATAAATTTTTGTAGATATTTTTCTATATTTTCTAAAATAAAATAATAAGTAAAGGGTTAAATAACTCTGGGTTTAAAGTAAAATTTTGTTATGGATTAAACTTTTAAAAAAGTCTGATAAATAATATTTGTAATTCTGATTTTGAAATTAACAAAAAAAAAGTATAATTTATTTTTTAAAATCTTTTAATTAATACTTGTATAAAATATCTTTTTTAATTAATGCTTGTTTGCATTTCTACTATGTAGTTAAAAATCTTTGTAGATGAAAAATTCTAAAGGATTATCACACCTTTGGTCAAATTTCAAAGATTAAAGTAAAAACATGAATATCACACTTTGATAAAAATTTCCAGATTGTTTTCAAAAGGATTAAAGTTAATTGAAAACAGGCACTGTGTTTTTGTCACCTTACCTAACCAAGGTTATAAAAGACTGATAAAAAATATCAGTTAGTTTGAATTGTAGTTTTGTAAGAGCTGAACAGACCAGCTTGGCTACTAAAAATTTTTGAGTAAGTGGCAGCAATTAGCTGAACAAAATGAATAGCTGCAGTTTGTTGTTGGCTGTAGCAAAAAGTTGATAGAATAGCTACCATGAACTGATGTAGATGAAGGCAAGATAGTAGACTTTTTCTTTGCAGGAGTTTGAAATCACATGGAGAAAATGACCCACTTTTTTGTGCTGAAATTCTTAGCCTTAAAAGTGTTCTGGAAAACAGCTTGCTGACCTCAAGCTTACCAATCCAAGTCTAAGTGGAACTGACTACAGAAGGGACAAGGCCAACCATGCCTGAATTATATTCTTTTACCTGATGATGACAACAAACCTGGATTACATATTTTTGATATACCAAAAACCAAGCTTACCAAGAGAAATGTTGAAGAAATTGGTATACTTATGCTGCTGTTTATCTATACACACAGGGAACCAGATAAACATATCACGTATATATACAGTGAGTTATTTTATTTTAATATTTCTTAAATTGACTTTTAAAGTTATAAATTAATAACTTAAAGTTCAAACAAACAAGTAACTTTTGCTTAAGTTGAAATCTAACAGCAGATATATATAATAATGAAATTTTAAATAATTTCTTTGGTCTGAAGTGACAGATATTTAAAACAATTTTATTTTCCTTTATATATATATATTGTAATGATCCGGAGAATACCACTTAACGTAATCTGCACTACAGGGCGCCATCTAGGCATTTGAACCTAGAAAAATTTATAAAGTAGGCAGATACGTAAAAAAAAAATTTTTTTTTCTTTTTTTTAAATTTTGATTCCGGTCGTTAGCCCAAGTCACTACTAGCTCAGTGGAAGAGCAGAGATTTAAAAATATAATATAAGAATATATATATAAGAGGAATAAAATAAGCCACTGCCAGTAATTAACATACAAACATTTATTTATGCACATATATATAAGATTTAAAATTATTTTAGTATTAGTTTTACATTTTAACATATAACATTATTTTTAAATTTACCTTAGATTTTAATTTACATTTTAATTTCTATTATACTATAAGTTTACATTTTAATTAAGTTCGCACAGATGGAATTATAAAAGCTTGTTTTAATATGTTGCTATAGATCGGTTACATAGATTTCAACGGTCAAAAACAGTTCAAAATAAACATAAACGATCAAAATACAAAATTATTGATTGCATAGGGAAATATAAGAAACCCTCTAGTATTCAGCATAAGATACTTGCATTGTCATCAATAACTTAAAAGACATCCGAATAAATACATTTTAGATACTCCCTGTAAGGTATCATTATTTATCGAATGTCTATATATTTTGATCAAATATGAAAACCCGAAACACAATTCACTGTTAACCAATCCATGCAAGCATCTATAAACAACTTAAATTTAATGCATTTTTATTTAGGGTCGAGTATGAATAGACTACATAGATTTGCATTTGAAAATAAAATATTATATCCCTATTTAACCTTAGGCTAAAATTCGCAGTCAAACTGGCATCAATTCATCTGATATATCAATGTATTCAATGTAATACGGAATACGGCTGCACCAAAAAGATTGAGAGAAGACATTGACTCTCATCAGATAGGAATATTACATCTATCTAACGAGAAGAACAATAAAAAAAACTCCATAGAAAGGAACTGTGTTCTCCATCTTATAATTCCTTCCATAGGCAAACGGGTGAGTGCAGCGTATATATAAATGATTCTGCCAGTAGCGAATCTCCGACTACATATACTAACTACATCAATAAATCCAATCCATTGACCCAATTTAACGACATAAATAACCTAAGATTACCCTCCCCTAATATAACTTTACAAATCTATACAGCCATTCTCGCCCCACTTAAGTTTAACATTTATATAATTAATTTAACGAAAAACGAAAATCATGATAAAACTTAAAGAACAAAAAATAAATAATATAAATGGAAATGATTTTAAATATATATATATATAAAAAAAGGAAATACATCAAATAACATTATTAATAAATTAAGTTGGTCAGATAGGATTCTATTGCATTATTTACTAAAAAGTTTTAAAATTTAGAGTTCTTATTGTTTCAAGTGAATATAAAGTTATTACGATTTTTAAAACATCCAACTTTATCTATTGCTTGCCATGAATGTGAATTCCCACGCCATCATAAAGAGGTTAATATTCTGAAGGCTGATTTATTTATCCATCCAGAGATTTTTGCTTTAACTAGTCCTCAATGTAGAAAATGATAGTTCATTTCTCTTTCTTTCTTAACAGAACTGAAGGGATTGAAGAGTGCTGTCTTTTCAATCCCTTCTCCTTCACTTCAGCACTAACACCTATCTGTCACATCGTAAATAATATATCATTAACTACATAATAATTTCCAAATTATCCTTTTATATTACTTTGAAAGATTGACTTAACATTACATCATCGATGTAATGATCCTTTTCATTGAAGTCCGATTTCCCAATGGATTTATTTCATTTGCTAAAAGTTTCTATTGTTTTCCTATCTGACCGATGTTTTTACATTTAAATGCCCAAGGCTGGTTTACATTTGACTAATTAAATTTATCATTTCCATTTCTGATTAATTAACCTGTTTTCCAAATCAAAGATATATTTAAAGATAAATTTAAAGATATAATTTTATCTCCAAATCTTTTTAAAACTTAGTTTTAAAATACTTTTTCTTTAATAAAGTTTTATTTTAATAATTTTTTATTATCTGTGCGATTTAATATATACGAGTTTAAGATGATATTTAATTTCAATTTTTAATTCTTAAAGAAAATTTTTAAATGCGAACTTTTTAATTACTTTCATGTTTAATAAATAAAAAAAAACGATGTAATGAACGTCTGTGCTCGTTACATATCAGTAAAGTTGCTTTAAAAAAATGATCAAAAAAAAATATTTTACTTAGGGTTAGTAATTACGGTACACGATTAACAAAATTTATAAAACATTCGGTTAGTATAAAGACTATATACAAAAAAAAAGGTTGACTATCGCTTTCCTAAAAACCATCCACGTCTACACCTCCTCCCCACAAGAGTTCTATTATTTTTTTTTATACATTTTATTTTTCCATACGGCATGACAAGCAAGTTTTTTAAATTATTTAGTTAAGAAGGTTTCATTGAACTAAATACGTTTTGAAAGATAATGGATTTATACGTGTATATTTGCAGCACAATTATAAATACCCCAACTTATTTATGACTGATTAAAATGCTTAAATAGGATTACACTGAAGTAACTTCCCAATGATACTCATCATAAGGTACCACATTTCGATCATAAACTTACGTGGCTGTGCGCGCCTATACGCGTTAAAGCATAATATATATCAATAAACAAAAAAAAAACATATTTATTGCAACCTTTTGACTTTTTTTTTAACAAAAATTAGTTTTAAAATTATTTATACTTTCTCGTGTTTAATATATTGTAATGGAAGTTTAAGACACCATTACAAAAATTATAGTTTTATAGGGGTGAAGAAAATAAAATAAATTTTTATATAAGGTTTCGTTTGTAAAACTTGATTAAAAGTTTTTTTTTAAATGCTTGTACAAATATATATGTATGTGCATTGGAATTATATTTTAATACCACAGTTATATTTGGTTTTTAATTTTAATTTTGAAAAAAAAAAAGAAAACTAAGATTTTTTTTTTTTGTTAAATTTATGTACAAATAGATTGCTTTTCAGATTTGGGGATTTAGATTGATAAGGCTAATTAAAAAGAAAAGAATTTTTCATTAGTAAATTCCTAGATTTGTAAAGGGCAATTTATTTCGTTAATTAGATAACTATCATTATCTAGATCGAGAATTTTTAAATTTTAATTAAAAAGAAAAAGTTTGGTAATTGGTAGAAGAGATATGATTCAGATGTAACAGGCTGAATCAGGCCATTGGTTTATCTAGGACTAGCTTTCAATACTTGCATGAGCTAGTATACTTGCAGCAGCGCAAAGAGACAGACACCAACTCTGACAGGAGAATTGCACAATTCCTGCCAAAATACTTGAAAAGAACGATTCCTGCATATTCTGAAAGCTGATCCAGTAATTATTCTACCTAGAATGAACATTCAACCTACAGCAAGAATATTTTCTTTACCATGATGTGCTAAGCTTCTAGACAGGACAGGTTTGGACGTCCTGTGTCCCCATTAACTGCCTACAATGCCATAAAAACTGGCTCCAAAGAAACCACTAACCAACTCACCCAAGCCTACCGTCAGTGAATCCAGAGCAACGGACTAACCTAAGAAGTCTAGTGCACTAGCTTTTAAATAAATTATTAAGGTACCTTACATTTTTGCAATTTAAATAATGTTATCTTAGATTTGTTCTTTTTTTAAATATAAATGTTTTTTTTAAGTTGTATATTATGTAATTCGTTTTCTGTGTGCTTGATAATTTTTTTTTTCTTTTAATGAGTGCTAATTTCAAACCTATTACTGCCCATCCTATTTAAGTCTTAGTAAGTAAGATAGTAGCTTATTTTAATCTCACATTCCTTGTCGTTACAGAGCGCAGTCTGGATATTACAGACTAATTTAATTGGCTTTTGGCTTGTGACCCATTTTTATTAGCCGTACTTATGTCGTGACCTTAATTATTAGTAATAGACGATTACAAAATATAATAGTCTTTAGTTTTGTTTCTTAAAGCTTCCAATTCGTTTATTAGGGGCACATACGATCGTTTTAACCCTTTCTATAGGTAGATCATGAGCTCCTAGCCTGTCTCACTCAGAGGGAGGTCAATCGATTGAAAGTAATAACTTTCAACACCCTTTTTATTATTATTAATGTTTTGGAAGCTACCTTCACATTTCTTCTGTTTCGACATAAGTTTGCATAAATCTCAAATACGGAGATCCAGCCTTTTCCTAACTATGGGTTATAAGCAGCAAGATACCCCCTTCTTACATGAGATCACTGAATACTTGCTAATACTTCTGCTATGGTCAGTATTTTGCACTTTTCACGCACAGAAAATCGCTCTCAAAGCCATGTAAATATTTAAATTCAATTTTGACGAATGTACGTGTAGTACATATTTTAGGTGGGCTTTAAAGATTATTATTTAGATTTCTGTTTACTTAACCTTGCTACTAATAAAATTATTTATTTATTTACTTAGTTGATTTTGTTTTCTGTTGCTACCTTTCCAACTCACTGAACAAAACATAGATCTCATTTGCTTGATTGAGCTAGTCCGGCGCATTCGATTCGCATATCCTGTAACCCCTTAAAAATAAATGTCTAGTTCCAAATTTCGGACTAGTGGTGCCCTGGCGGTCAGTTTATGCGAGTCTAAAGCTTTTGTCTGGTATAATATATACGCAATTTCTTTTACTGGCAGAGCTTTTATAAGATTTAAAGTATACAACTTTATGTAACAGATAAAAATATTTCATTTTGAAAAAAGAAATTTACTCAGGGTATATGTGGTTTTTATTAATATATGTAAGAGGAATAAAATATATAAGAGGAATAAAATAAGCCACTGCCAGTAATTAACATACAAACATTTATTTATGCACATATATATAAGATTTAAAATTATTTTAGTATTAGTTTTACATTTTAACATTTAACATTATTTTTAACTTTACCTTAGATTTTAATTTCTATTATATTATAAGTTTACATTTTAATTAAGTTCACACAGATGGAATTATAAAAGCTTGTTTTAATATGTTGCTATAGATCGGTTACATAGATTTCAACGGTCAAAAACATTTCAAAATAAACCAAAATGATCAAAATACAAAATTATTGATTACTGACAATTGCATAGGGAAATATAAGAAGCCCTCTAGTATTCAGCATAAGATACTTGCACTGTCACCAATAACTTAAAAGACATCTGAATAAATACATTTTAGATACTCCCCATAAGGTATCATTATTTATCGAATGTCTATATATTTTGATCAAATATGAAAACCCGAAGCACAATTCACCATTAACCAATCCATGCAAGCATCTTATGATGAACACCAAAGGGTCTCCTGTATTCCCTCAGCAATTGACATTATCGATTGACTTTGTATTTGGATCGATTGTGTTTAATTTGGATGTTTTTGACCGTGGAATCTTTGCAGCCGATCTATACTCGACATTATAAAATAAAAAAAAAGAAAGAGAAATGAACTATCATTTTCTACATTGAGGACCAACTAAACTAAAAAACCTCTGAATGAATAAATAAAACAACGGCTAAATGGATACCAATCTTTTGAGGACGGCGTGGGAATTTACGTTCATGGCAAGCAACGGATAAAGATGAACTGTTGTAAACTGTAAGAACTTTATAAATAATGAACATTAAATTAAAACTTTCCATATTTAAATGATTGCAATATTATCCTATCTGACCAAGGTTATTTATTAATTAGTTATAATTTTATTTAATGTATTTATTTTGTAAAATCATTTCCATTTATTTATTTTTTGTTCTTTAAGTTTTATCATGATTTCTGTTTTCCGTTAAGTTAAATTATATAAATGTTAAACATAAGTTGGGCGTGAATGGCTGTATAGATTTGTAAAGTTATATTAGGGGAGGGTAATCTTACGTTATTTGTTTCATTGTTAAATTGGGTCAATGGATTGGATATATTGATGTAGTTAGTAGATGTAGTCGGAGATACGCTACTGGCAGAATCGTTTATATATATGCTGCACTCACCCGTTTGCCTATGAAAGGAATTATAAGACGGAGAACGCAGTTCCTTTCTATGGAGTTTTTTTATTGTTCTTTTCATTAGATAGATGTAATATTCCTATCTGATGAGAGTCAATGTCTTCTCTTAATCTTTTTGGTGCTGCCGTATTCCGTATTACATTGAATACATCGATATATCAGATGAATTTATGCCAGTTTGACTGCAAATTTTAGCCTAAGGTTAAATAGGGATAGAATATTTTATTTTCAAATGCAAATCTATGTAGTCTATTCATACTCGACTCTAAATAAAAATGCATTAAATTTAAGTTGTTTATAGACGCTTGCATGGATTGGTTAATGGTGAATTGTGTTTTGGGTTTTCATATTTGATCAGAATATATGGACATTCGATAAATAATGATACCTTACGGGGAGTATCTAAAATGTATTTATTCGGATGTCTTTTAAGTTATTGGTGACAATGCAAGTATTTTATGCTGAATACTAGAGGGTTTCTTATATTTCCCTATGCAATTGTCAGTAATCAATAATTTGGTGTTTTGATCGTTTATGTTTATTTTGAAATGTTTTTGACCGTTGAAATCTATGTAACCGATCTATAGCAACATATTAAAACAAGCTTTTATAATCCCATCTGTGCGAACTTAATTAAAATGTAAACTTATAATATAATAGAAATTAAAATGTAAATTAAAATCTAAGGTAAAGTTAAAAATAATGTTAAATGTTAAAATGTAAAACTAATACTAAATAATTTTAAATCTTATATATATGTGCATAAATAAATGTTTGTATGTTAATTACTGGCAGTGGCTTATTTTATTCCTCTTATATATATATTCTTATATTATATTTTTAAATCTCTGCTCTTCCACTGAGCTAGTGACATGGGCTAACGACCGGATGCAAAAAAGGAAAAAAAAATTTTTTTTTCACTTATATATCTGTCTACTCTATAAATTTTTCTACGTTTAAATGCCTAGATGGCACCCGTAGTGCAGACATGTTAAGTCTCCAATTTCGCCGGATCGTTATAACATGATTTTTGTATATAAACAACTTAAATTTAATGCATTTTTATTTAGGGTTGAGTATAAATAGACTACATAGATTTGCATTTGAAAATAAAATATTATATCCCTATTTAACCTTAGGCTAACATTCGCAGTCAAACTGACATCAATTCATCTGATACATCGATGTATTCAATATAATATGGAATACGGGATCACCAAAGAGATTTAAGAAAAGACATTGACTCTCATCAGATAGGAATATTACATCTATCTAATGAGAAGAACAATAAAAAAAAACTCCATAGAAAGGAACTGCATTCTTCATCTTATAATTCCTTCCATATGCAAACGGGTGAGTGCAGCATATATATAAACGATTCTGCCAGTAGCGAATCTCCGACTACATATACTAACTACATCAATATATCCAATCCATTGACCCAATTTAACAACGACATAAATAACCTAAGATTACTGTCCCCTAATATAACTTTACAAATCTATACAGCCATTCTCACCCGACTTAAGTTTAACATTTATATAATTAATTTAACAAAAAACAAAAATCATGATAAAACTTAAAGAACAAAAAATAAATAATATAAATGGAAATGATTTTAAATATATATATAAAAAAAGGAAATACATCAAATAACATTATTAATAAATTAAGTTGGTCAGATAGGATTCTATTGCATTATTTACTAAAAAGTTTTAAAATTTAGAGTTCTTATTGTTTCAAGTGAATATAAAGATCTTATGATTTTTAAAACATCCAACTTTATCCATTGCTTGCCATGAACATGAATTCCCATGCCGTCCTAAAGAGGTTAATATTCCGAAGGCTGATTTATTTATCCATCCGGAGGTTTTTGCTTTAACTAGTCCTCAATGTAGAAAATGATAGTTCATTTCTCTTTCTTTCTTAGCAGAACTGAAGGGATTGAAGAGTGCTGTCTTTTCAATCCCTTCTCCTTCACTTCAGCACTAACACCTATCTGTCACATCGTAAATAATCTATCATTAACTACCTAATAATTTCCAAACTTGTTCTTTTATATTACTTTGAAAGATTGACTTAACATTACGTCATCGATGTGATGATCCTTTTCATTGAGGTCTGATTTCCCAATGGATTTATTTCATTTGCTAAAAGTTTCTATTGTTTTCCTATCTGACTGATGTTTTTACATTTAAATGCCCAAGGCTGGTTTACATTTGACTAATTAAATTTATCATTTCCATTTCTGATTAATTAACCTGTTTTCCAAATCAAAGATATATTTAAAGATAAATTGAAAGATATAATTTTATCTCCAAATCTTTTTAAAATTTAGTTTTAAAATACTTTTTCTTTAATAAAGTTTTATTTTAATAATTTTTCATTATCTGTGCGATTTAATATATACGAGTTTAAGGTGATATTTAATTTCAATTTTTAATTCTTAAAGAAAATTTTTAAATGCGAACTTTTTAATTTACTTTCATGTTTAATAAATAAATAAAAAAAACAATGTAACGAACGGCCGTGCTCGTTACAATATATATATATATAAAAGAGACATTTTATATTTAGAGACTTTGATAATTAATCAACAAGTACCTGTCAAACAAAAATTGAGTTTATTTAGTTTAATAAAAAAAAAACAAGAACTTATAAACTGAAGCTAAATTTTAAATTATATATTTTGTTTATACACATGTATATGTGTGAAATTTATGTTTTCCAAATGAATTAATTAAGAAAAAATATAATATTATTGTAACAAGTTGAAATAGATAAAAGTCAGTGTGCGTATATACACTCACACTCATACATGTAAAATTTTAATATATTTTTTTGTTATTAAATGTCAATTTATTTATTGAATATTAATTGTATATTATAAATCATGCATATGTGTGTGTATATATATGTAAACCATAGTAATAACATGAATTATAGCTTGTAATTCGTAAATTAATGTAACAATTTAAATTTTGAATAGTAATTATGTCAATCACAAATATAATAATTATTTTATGTTTAATTGAAATGTCTTCATCATATATTATAAAACGCATGTCTGTGTAAGAATATATGTATACATTTATAGATACCCATTAAGAAATAATGCAGTTAATGTAATAATTTGAATTTTGTAGTAATCTTGTAAATTACAGAGTGATAACTTTATTATTGTGTATCATTCAAAATCAGAACCCTTAACCTATAAGAGCCACAATACCATTTTATTTTATTGTTATTAATAAATTTATTTAATTGTTAAAATTGTTCCCATCATCTCTTGGTCACATACAGTAATAGAGCTTATATTCTCTGAGCTAAATTCATGCATGGGATAAATATATAAATGGGGTTATATATTTAGTGCTTTGGAGCATCCAGAGATGATAAATCATCATCCTGGTTGGTGCAAAAGAGGATACTCTTTAAAGTCCATGCACTATATTTTATTTTAGTTTAGTCTTGTTAAAAAAAATTTAAGTTTATATCTGGCCAATACTGGTGGCCTGAGCATTGATAATGATCAGCATGTTTTAATGTCCCAGAATTGTTGTTTAGATTTTCTGCTTGTGTATTTTAATGGATGGGCACTAAGCTGGTGCATTCAAGTTATGTTTAAATAATTTCCCAAGGTGGCAAAGTCTCAATAGTTAGCCTGGTCTACAGAAGACCCATTTCCAATCCAGTCACAAGGTTGACTGTTGATTTATATTTTTATTGTTCAAATCCAGCCACAAGATGGACTGTTGATATATTGTACTGATTTGTTTATTCCCATCAATGATGATGATGGATGGTTATGTCTTTTGAGTATTACTTATATGTACTTTTATTTATAATGCTGGTGGATTTATAGTTGCTCTGCTGATCTATCAATGTTCTTAGAGATTCTTTAATCTCATACTCTTATAAAGTACTATATTACTTCTATTTAAAATTTGTAAATATTTCATTTTAAATTGACAGTGGTGATGATGAGTTCCCATCACCCAGTTCAAACCTTTTTCCTTCCACTTTCAATACCCCATCCCATTACAATATATATATATATATATATATATATGCACACACACTATATTATTGTGTTCCATGTAACCCAAGGTGGTTACAATATGATTATAATTGTATTCAACATTTAACAATTTATTCAAACACATTTCAATATTTTTAGCTTTATCTGATGAATATTTACAAAGTCTATTATTTCTGAATAAGACAGACTTTAAACCTGCCATTTTATGTGACACTAGTACTCTTGATTTATATGGAATATAACCTCTTTTTACTATTGGTTTAATGGCCATACAGTAATGCAACCTCCTTTAATTTCTAGTTATTTTAAGATTAAAAAACTAAATGCACATTGATTTTTCATCTGTTTTTATCCATGTTATAAGCCATTTAAATCATTTAATTTTTTAAACAACTCTTTAATTGTATTTGGCCTGCCACATACAAAAATATCATCGATATATTGATAATATACATTAATATTTTTGATAATATTCCCTATTCATAATATTTTCTTCATATGTAGAAATTACAATATTACATGTTAGAGCAACAGTGAATAAACCCATTGGCCGGTCATTGCCCATTTTATAAAAATTCTTCTTAAAAACTGGATAAATATTTTATCAATAAGACTTAATGTTTCAATTATAAATTTTGTTATTTTTACATTGGCATTTTTTCAATTTAAAGCATTAGAAATAATTTCAATAGGCACTATTCGATCAATTGGCCCCTACATTTTATTTACATCTAAAGGACATATTATGTCATTAATATCAATCATAATGTTATAGATTTTACTACCATAATCAAATGATGAACATATTGTATATTTATCAAAACCAAGGTTTCTCATAGCATTTTCTAAATTAATCAATATATTTCATAATACCCTCCTCCCACAAAATCCACCATTAACTGTAATGGTTCATTCTCTTTATGCTGTTTTATATTTGGAAAAAACTTGGGACATATTGCAGCAGAAAGATAAATCTTGTATTAAGTACTATTGTCAATCACATTATTTTTTTTTAAAAAAAAATGTTATTAATAAATTGAATATGCAAATTGTCAATATTTACTTTATCAACTTTCATAAAATGAAGATTATTCATTCTTGCTATTATTAAAATGCATTCAGAAAAAGAAACAAAATTGCAAAGTAAATAATAATGTTTCAACATCCACTTTTATGACCATAATACGTCATGAATTTATGGTTTTAACTTCAATTACAATAATGTAAAAATATTGCAAATTGAAAAAAATAACAACAAAAAGAAAATAAAGCAAACTATGCTAATATACTATAACGAAAATGGTTATTTGTACGGTTGCTTGATTTGATTTAAATCTTTAATACTTTCAATTATATTTTAGATGATTATTTTATTTTATATTATACTTATTTATTATATTTTAATTCCTTTTCCGACTTTGATTCTTTATCCATTTATTGTTTTCAACTTAGATTCTTTATTATCTTATTCATTATTTTAACCAACGCCATTACAATACAAGCAGAGAGCTAATACAGATACAAATTTAACTTCATATCTATACCCTTGACTGAACCCCAAGGCAATACGTACATATTATCTTGGTGTTATTTTTCCCAGCCAAAAACTCTCAGCTGCTGAACAGAGCAAACTATTTCAAAGAAACTTAGCGAACGTCCAGCGCTTGCTATTTATTTTTATATAATTGGGATTTTGCATGAACAAGCAGCACATGAATATCTTAAACAAATCAGTATGCCCCTTTAATCACTAATTACAGTTTCCCTCCTGTCATAGCGTGGTGATAGGAGAATAAAGCAAGGATACGAAATTTAATGACAAATATGTTTAATACTAATATTCACACTTTATATAAAAAATTACATTATAATAACAATAATAAACACACACTTATAAATACCTGGCTATAATAAATATATGAAAATAGATCAGATATTAAAGTTCTTAATGTCCTGTTGATAGAGTTCTATTCTATCAAATCATGGATTTTATATTTAGTTATGAATAGTAGATAAATGAAAATGCATGCATGCTTTTACCTAGGCTTTGTTGTAATTGTCCCATGGGTATTTCTTCCAAGCACTCTTGATTAACTTTTTCAGATTGTGGGGGGTATTTTCATTCCAGTTTTTGCTTGTTGATTCCTTAGGTTCTCCATTAACTTCCTCCATTTGTGGGGTTATTTTCATCCAGTTTGCTGGTTGATTCTTTAGGTTGAGTTTCATTGACAGCTACAGAAGCGGCGATCCCTCTAGCAGGTCAGGCAAAGATCTTACATTGCGAGTCAGTGATGAGACGGCTCAAATCCGAACCTACGCCCCTTTAATGCCACTAGCCACGCACTTCTTCCATTTTCTTTTAGCTGTTGCTTCTCTAAAGTCTCTACTAGCAATGATGGACAAAACTTGTAATTTTATTAATCTCTTTCTTTGTTTGTTGTTTTTAAAAATTTTAAATTAAGACTTAGATTTCCAACCAATTCTTATCATTATGTTTCTTTATTTAATTAGTGGCTGGAATGTAAGTCCCAATTAATTTAACAGATCAGGCAAAGATCTTCCGTTGATAACATTTCTTTGTCCGTGGAATTTACTTTGTCCAACAGACTTTCACACCTACGGCCATATTGTTTCTTTTTATATATCACATATTACATTTATTTTATTTAAAGTTTACAATTCATTCATTTTTTCTTTCACATTTACGTTTTACATTTATTTTAATTTGTTATAATATATTTTTTTTTAAAAGAGAGAAGAAACGCATTTCTTTATGCTTCCTTTTCCCCTCTCCCACAATAAACAAAATAACTTTCTAGTATTTGATTTACCAGAGAGAAAGAGACACATTTCTATATTTATGCAGCCCCCCTCCCCTTCTCTTACTATTACACAATCCACAGTAATTTTGACATTAGAATTTCAATTTTTCTTTTCCTTCCTTTCTTTTTTTTAAAAAAAAAATTATTAGCTAATTTATTTCACCTTTATTACTTTCTAATTTTATTAATAAATATATATGTGTGTTGATGACTTTACGTGGTCGTCACAATACAAATACAAACAAGATTTAATTAACAGATAGGCAGCAAACATTAAGATCATGGAATTGTAGGGAAATTAGCTTTTCAAAGTGTTAGTTGACAAAGACTATGAGGATAGTTGAAAGTGCTCCTAAGTGGATAAAAAATTGTAAAGTTATTATTTTGCATATTTTTAATTACTGTATTTATAAATATTCAATTACAAGATATTGATTTGAAGAAATATTGACATTGAATTATAATATTATTACATATATATCAAAGAAATTTAGTATGAGCAATGAAATGTGGATTATCAAAGAATGGAGAAAGGTAACTTTCAAAATAAATTACTTAAATGTACATTGCAGTTTTTATATAACTGTAAAATGTTAAAAATATATCTGAATTGCTATCAAATAAAAGCTAATGGGTCTTGCAGATTGTCCTTGAATATATGATATATAAAAATGATAATATTATGAAGTATAATTTCCACATGCAAATATTTGATATTTAATAAAAGGCGATATTTAAAAAGTTGAAATCATTTAATTGACTTGAATAACCAAGATATTATGAAAAAATAAGAATGAAATTTAATAGAAAAATTAACTTCTTGCATGAGAAGAGCTTTAAAAGTCAGTCCCAAAATAATAATTACGTTAATTTGTCGAATGTGGATCTCAATTTTCAACAAAATTATATATTAAATCTTGGTGCAAAATATGTTGGCGGTCAGTGAGAAGACAGTGATCTAGAAGTGAAATCTGCAGAAGAAAATTTATTAAGCTAATCAAATGTGATTTAAAGGCTTGTAAAGATTTAGTAGAAAAAGTAAAGGAACAAAGGTTTAATTATAAAACGAATTACGATTGGAATGTATAAATATTTAAATTTAAAAAAATTACATCTGATAATAATTTAGTTTGTATAAAACAAGATAAAGAATTCAAAATGTGTGTATTACTAAAATCTGATTTTGAAGATAAAGTTATTGCTCAAATGAATAATCACAATTTTGTGAAAGTTGATAAAGTAAATATTGAAAATTTGCACATTCAAAGTATTAATAACATTTTTTAAAAAGCCAAAAATAATGTGATTGATAATAGTAATTACTATAAGATTTATTCTTCTGCTGCAATATGTCTTAATATTTTTTCAAATCTAAAACTGTATAAAGAAAATGAATCATTATGGATAATGGTGGATTTCAGGGGAGGAGGTGTGTTTTATTATGAAATGTGTCAATTACTTAAAAAAATGCTACAACAATCTTTGGTTTTGGTAAATATTCAATATCTTCATCATTTGATTTTGTTAGTAAAATCTGTAATTGTTATAGTCCTCCCTTCTCTCAGAAGTGGACTATTCCAGATGCCTCCTTATTTGATCAGATTAAGCATTGTTTGCCACAGGCCAATAGGCTGATGTATAGATAAAAACATAGTCAATGATTATTACAGGCCAATAAGCAATGATGCTTGCTGAATCTGAAGGTTTTCAATAAGGTCAGGGATCTGGGTATAAATAGTCAGCCTTTTGTGAGAATCAGGGAAGAATGTTTGTCTAACCTGAAAAGACTGTATTCTCCCAGAGAAGCTTTGCTAACCTGAACAGCAGCAAGTATTCCCATTGATAGCACTATGCTATTTAGTCTATGCAGCTAGGCAAGTCCCACAGAGACCGGATGCTGCTAAGACCACTCAGCTCAAGGCAAGCTGTCTTGTACAGCTGAAGAGCCATACACCCTACTCATGAGGCAAGCCATCAGGTGTAGCTGGAAGTGGTAGGCAGAACCCAGAATTTATGTTGAACTACAATATTCAACATTGTAAATATTCACTTGTATATATACTGTATATTGTATTGTATATATTTGTAGATATAATAAATATATTAATAATAATACTTGTCTTAGTATTATTTTACATTATTTTCTGATGGTTTGGTCTGTAATCCAGACCAAAAATAACAGTAATGTTATGATTGATTTTAATGACATAATATGTACCTTGGGTTAAGTGAAACATAGGGATCAATTGATCAAATAGTGTCTATTGAAATTATTTTCAATGCTTTAAGTTTAAAAAATGTTGACATTAAAATAACAAAATTTATAATTGAAACATTAAGCTTTATTGATGAAAATATTTATGCAGTTTTTAAGGATTTTTATAAAATCGTCAATGGCTGGTGGCCAGTTGGTTTACCTACTGTTGCTCAAATATGAAATATTGTATTTTCTATATATGAAAAAAATATTATGAATAGGAAATGTTATCAAAAAATGTTACTGTATATTATCCATACATTGATGATGTTTTTGAATGCAACAGGCCAAATACAATTAAAGAGTTGTTTAAAGAATTAAATAATTTAATTGGCTTAAAATGGATAAGAATAGATGAAAATTCAATGTGGGTTCAGTTTCTTGATCTTAAAATAACTAGAAATCAATGTAAGCTGGATTACTGTATGACCATTAAACCAATAGTAAAAGGAGGTTATATTTCATATAAATGAAGAGTGCCAATGTCACATAAAATGGTAGGTTTAAAGTTATTCTTATTTAGAAATAATAGACTGTAAATATTCATCAGATAAAACTAAAATATTGAAATGTATTTGAATGAATTGTTAAATGTTGGCTACAATTATAATCATATATAGAATCATAATCACTCATTTACAAAACATAAATTTGAATTTACAAAAACATAATACTTTTATACTTTAATCATGTAAAATAAATCTCTAATTAATTTAAATAATTGCAACACTCACAAAATATATGTTGTAAAAACACATACATATGGGGGTTACATATATTTTAATAATTTTAAAAAAATAAAAATAATCAATAAAGGTAATACTAATAAACTATCCCATTGGCAAAAATGCATTTAAATTTTGAAAAGTTCCTGGCTGATGAAATAGTAGATGAATTAGAAAGAAAGATTAGATAAATAATTTGAATGTATTTAGAATGCTAAAAATCAAAAATCTGATCAAGGTGGATAATAAAAGAATTGGGTATAAAAGCAGCAGCTTCATAATCAAGGGGGGTCTCTTTCTTTTGCTATTCATTCTAGATTCAGCAAGATCAAGTAGACAAAATCAATTACATCAGTTTTCCATTGCATACAAAAAAATAAAAGTTACTAGCCAGAAAGCAACAACATGCATTGCTAGAAAAACAGGAGTGGCCACCTGAGATTCATGGCTTTATCTTCAGCACCATCAGTCACTCTCTCTTTCTATCAATGCCTTGCCCATAGTATAAAGACTGCCACATGCTCTCTTTTTTTGTTACTGGAAAGTCAAAAAGAAAGTTACAAGGCCAGCTATGACTAATGAGATAAGTAGCAGAAATGGAAAGGACCATGAATTGTGGAAAAAAACTGTGCTGTCAAAAAGATGATGTCATCTCCCCATTAAGAAAACCTACATAACTATGAACATTCTAAAGTTATTACTAAAATCTAGACATTACTAAGAGAAAGGACTATTAATGTTATAAAATTATATGAAATGTTAATAAGTATTGTTAGGTTATGTATTTGTTTACTGTATTGAATATGTATGTGTGGGTATAGGAATAAAAGTGTTTATTATATATTCTCTACTTTATCAGCATCATCCTGAGTATCTAATTATTTCCACATACTTGATATTAATGCACTGTGTTCCCTGTTCAACACATTGGAGCTAGCTTGGGTAAGTTTCAAACACTGGCTTTATTTGCCAGCTATGTAAAATTCATATGGCTGAATGGCACCTGAGATTCAACTCAAATCAAATAAATTGCCTTCAATGATTGGTGTTGTCCCAACAGTATAGAACTTGTTATTATCAAAAAAAAATGGTCAGGACCTGTCTGTTTGTGTAACCTCTATCTGGTCATAGGTCCCACTGACAGTCAATCTACCAATGATATTTTACCCCTCTGTTTGGATTTGCAATTATTGGGGAAAAGATGTTGTAAACTTTCAAATGAATATAAAATAATGCCATAAAAATAAATCTTGAATAGTTAAGCCAAAAAGTAAATAATAAATAAAAATAATGTTTGTTGTCTGATATTAAAAGAATACGTATAAATAAATATGAATTGAAAAATGATATATTTTTTTTATCAGAAGGTAATGTATAAAATGTCAAAATGTTAATGGCATAATATGTTGATAGAGATACATAGTGAGTTAACAAATATATACAGTTAATAATATTACCATATAATAAAAGTAAAAATAAATAATGAAACCTCTGTAATCATTACAAATGTTATCCAACATGGGGACCCTACTGTCATGAATGGCCCAGCAAAGTTAAATGATTTTGTTTAAAACAAAATAAATATAAATATCTAAGATGCATAAGCATAAAAAGTTGATATAAAATATTGAAGTCAGTGAGCATTGTAAAATGAGAGATAACCAAAGTAAATATAATATAAAATATAAATCAAAAAAGGAATGTCATTGAATATATAAGTGAAGAAATGTAAATAGAAAAGAAAGAGCAGAAAATGCAGGCAGAAGAATAGAGAAGTTTATTAAGATTTTATTGATAGAGTCAATTGGAGTAATAGAGAGGACCATGGATTTCAAAGTTAGAAGCAAAAAGGAATAAAAAATAATATATATATATATATATCATTCTTGGATTATGAAATTGGAGAACAGGTAAACCATAATAGAAATAAAAGTTAAATAGATAAAAAAGAGATAATAAATAAAGTAACTTAGCTCATACTTGCCAAAAAGGCAACATTCCATGAGTATATGAATAAATAAACAATAATCATATGTAAGTGATGATGGTGTATGAGGACGTAGAGTTATTGGAGGAGTGTGGATGCATGAAAGGATAATGAAAGGTTTTCGAACTCGATAAATGTTGGTGTAAGCCATTTCATTGTGAAAAACAATGACTCATGAATTGGATCACTGGTGTTTGGGTATTGTCAAAGGTGAGGACCCAGTAGACAAAGTCATGGGCCCAACCAATGTGCTCATAGTGAAATTCCCAGCACATTATCATACTCAGCACACTGGAAGAGAAATCCCCACTATATGCTGCAAATTAAATATTTTGGAAGAAAATTCCCTGCTTATGGAGAAAAATTCTCAGTATATCAGTAAAAAAAGACCCAGCATAAGTTGAATGATCAGTAGATTATCCTGCCATTTGCAGCATCTGAATCCCATGTTCAGCATCCATAGTGATGCATTGAAAGAAAAAATACAATATATCAATATTATGGAACATTTTTTAGCATAAGTCAAATTATCAGTAGACATGTATTGCCATTTATAGCATCAGTTATATTCAAGGATGATGATCCAGCATAATAAGTCCTCGGTCCATCTTATGCACTGGTAGAAAAATTGACAGTAGGTCAGTATTAATAATCATTTTGTTACCATAAGTCAAATGAGAAGGGCAGACATGTTCTTCCATTCATAGCATCCAAAATCTCATGTTATGCATCCATAGAGATGACTATTGCCTCTGGTTATTCCTGCAAAGAAATTAAAATAGATTTATTCAACATAGAATCCATGATTAGAAAAGCAAGTCTTTTAAAAAATAGCACTCTTGTAACTTTTCTATGTCCAAGCATTACTGGTATTGATTTTTTTTAAAAATGCAAATATCAGAGTTAAAATGGGTCAAAAAAATGTCATTTTACCTCTTAAACCAATAGGGGTATCATATAACACTTTCAAAATATATATTGTGAAAACACACACACACATGTATATATATATTAATAATTTAAAAAAAATAAAAATAGTTTAAGAATAAATTAAAATTTGCATCAAATTTTTTTTAAGTAGATTTGTTTTATTAATTGTAAGGAAGATGAAAAAGAATCTAATTTAGATAAAGATTCAGAACATATTCTCTTGTTTTTATAATTAAATGGAGATTAAGTGTTATAATTTTAAAAAAATAAAATAAATGTTAAAAGATTTTAAAATAGAACTAAACAATATAATTAATTAATAAAGGTAATTCTTGTAAATGACCTCATCAGCAAGAATGCTTTTAAATTTTGGAAAGATTTCTGGCCTACAAGATTGTAGATGAATCTAAGAGAAATATTAAATAAAACATTTGAATGTAATTAAAATACTAAAAACCAAAAATCTGATTAAGGTTAACAATAAGAGAATTAGATATAAAAGCAGCAGCTTGATAATTGGGGGAGGGCAGTCTTTCTTTTACTATTCACTCTAGATTCAGCAAATTCAAGGAGAAAAAATCCATCTATATCAGTTTTACATTGAATACAAAAAAATACAACTTTCAAGCTGGAAAGCAGAAACATGCATTGCTAGAACTGAAGAGTGTCTGTCTGGGCATCATGCCACATTCCCCAGCACCATCAGTCACTTTTGCCTGCCATCAATGTTTTCCCATAGTATAAAGACTCTATGATATACACTTTTATTGTCACTAAAAAGTCAAGAAGAAACAAAACCATCACTGAAGACTGCATGGCCAATTATGAGTAAATACATAAGTAGTAGAAATGGAAAGGACCATGAATCATAGAAAGGGAACTGTGCTAACTGTCAAAAGGATGATGTCATCTTCCCATTATGAAAACCTAGGTAAATGTGAACATTCTAAAATTATCACTAAATGTCTAGACATTATTAAGAGAAAAGACTATTAATGCTATAAAATGATATGTAAATGTTAATGAGTATTGTAGAGTTATGTATTTGTTTATTGTATTGAATATATATCTGTAGATATAGGAATAAAAGTGTTTATTAAATCTTACTTGGTATATTTTCTCTCTTTTTTACTGGTATCATCCTGAATATCTAATTATTGCCATGTATTTGGTATTAATGTGCTGGATCTCCTGTTTGAGATTTTGGAGCTAGCCTGGGTAAGTTTCAAGCACTGGTTCATTTGCCTTTTGTCCAGACATGCTGTGTATATAAAGTCTGTATGGCCAGATGGCACCTGAGATTTGTGCCAAAACAAGTAAATGGGCTTGGATGGTTGGTGTTTTCCCAGCAGTATGGAGGGGTGCTATGATCAGAAAAATGGTCAGGGCCTGTGTGTTTGTGTAACCTTGATCTGATCATACGGACCATTGAAAGTTAATATTTCAATGATATTCTACTACTCTGCTTGAATGTGTGATCACTGAGGCAAAGATGGCGTGAACTTTCAAATGAATATAAAATAATCCAATAAAGAAATACAACTTGAATAGTTAATCCAATAAGTAAATAATAAATAAGAATAATGGTTGTTGTCTGATATTGAAAAAATACATATAAATAAATATGAATAGAAATAATATTTTTTAACAGTGAATAATATATAAAATATCAAAACATTAACAACATGTTGATAGAGATATGTAGTCAGTTAACAAATATAGACAGTTAATAAGATAACCATATAATAAAAGCATAAATAATAATAATAATAAATAGTAAGAATAATATTTCATAAATAATAAAACCTTCATAATTGTTACATTATATTACCATTTATATGAATATACACTATATACTTATATGTATATATAAAAAATAATAATGATATATGTAATAGAAAATGACCTGAGTAATTCTCTTCAAATATATTCCCAAAATAGTATCATAGTTCTAATAACTACTTCTTCAACCACAATCTGATGATATCTTATTATTCAAGAGAAGGTATAAACATCACAAAAAGCTATAAGGTTCAAAGCACATTTTGTTCATTCCATTGTTATTATTTTCAATATATTTTATTGATGTATTTACAGTAAGGGTTCTGGAAAGAATTGGTTACAACAGTTAAATAAGAATAGGTTACAAAAAGACATTCTAAAATTCTTTAACTAATACATTGTCTACAGTGAGAATTCAGAAAGAAGATTCACAAAAGATTTCTAAAATTCTTTAACTAATACATTGTTTACAGTGAGAATTCAGAAAGAAGATTCACAAAAGATTTGTTTTCATTATTAGTAGTATGCTAAAAAAAATTATATTGCTTCAGTGAATTTAATGATTGAGCTTATTAAAATGTCTTAGTTTAAATCAGATTTGCCCATTTAGGATTGAATTCCATGTTTGCATAGCTTTGTATGGATCGGAAGTACGCATATCTGTATCTTTTGCTTTTTTAAATATCTTCAGGAATGCAGATTGTAAGTTTTCAATCATTTCTTTTTGAAATACCAGCCTATAGCACACAGACCAAATACAGTGGTTGACTATTGTTGCAAGATGGATTTGAAAAAACAAACCTCTGCCTATTATGGTTTTAAGATTTGTCTGATTTGTATTTCCATTGATTTTTTGTTGAACATACATCCTAAGATTGTTTAAGACTACACATTCTGATAGGAAGTGCTCAGTAGTCTCATCATGATGATGACAAAGAGTGCACATTGGATCAATATTCAGCCCTCTTTTGTAATACAAAAAGGCATTAGTAGGCAAGGTATGCAGGCTGGTCTTCAGCAGAAAGTCCACAAGCTTGGGTGGTAATTTCCAGAATTTAGTCATCCTATTAGTCTTTGATTACTAATTGAAAGACAACTGGAAATCCTTTGCTTTTGAAAGTCAATAAGATCATACAGCTCCCAATATGACAGTTTTGTTTTAAGTAGATTTGCAGATGTTTTGAGGTTGTTGATGATGTATGTAATCTGTTGCTGAAACCATATCAGACGTCTTTTAGGAGGCGGTCGGTCTGTGGGCAAAATTTCTTCTTTTGGTAAAGGGCATTGAACCCTTTCATTGTTATTAAAGATGTTATAAAAACATTGTGGGTCTGCTGCAAGCTGAAGATAAAGAATGAATGCATTGAAAGATCATTTAGCCTTTTGGGTTTTTGCAAAATCCTAAGACTAATAGCTAGTGTTCGGCCAGCCCAGCATAATTTCCTACATGCAGTCTCTACTTTAGTAATAAATTTTTTTGTAGGAATAATTCCTGCAAGATAGTATATAACTTTAGGAAAAACCAAAGCATTTAAAAGAGCTACCTTTCCAAAAAGGGAAAGGTATACTTTTGATAAAGAATCAACTTTATTGTTAATTTTTTCAAGCAATGAATCTTCTATTTCTCGGCGCATCATTGTAGGTGATTTTGAGAAATAAAATCCAAGAAATTTTTGGGGTGTGGCTTCAAACCTCCCTGAGATACTTTGACCTGTAAGAATTGACCACATCACTGATTTCTGATGGTTAACCAGAAGACCAAATTTGTGAGCACAATGGTCCAAAAGTTGGTGAAGCTTACTCAATTCACTATAAGATGGTAGGAACACCACAACATCATCCATATAGGAGATGTGTGAGATTCTTTCATTAAGCAGAGGAATCGCTCTACCAGAAAATATGGCTTCTATACCCATCAACAGTGGGTTGATGTAGGTGGTGAAAAGAATTGCACTTAATGGGGAACCCTGTGGGATAGAAATGAATGGCTTGAGTCTCGGAGCAACACAGCCATCTAATGATAGATGTACTTCCCGATTATTAAGCAGATTTTCAATCATTTGAAGATACACAGCTGGCATTCCCATTTCTTCAAGGACACTGAGCAGGACTTCAACTCATACAGAATCAAAGGCCCCTGCAATGTCAAGCTGAACTGCGACAAGGTGGGATTGCCTTGTCCTCCGCACATGGTCAACCAGAAGGCGAAAATGGGACAAAGCATCAGAAGTTGAGGCACCCTTCCGGGCAAATTGATAACAAGATAGTTGTCTAATTATATTATTCTGAATTTTGTCCTTTATGATGCTTTCAATGGTTTTTATCATTAATGGGGCCATCGAAATAGGATGAAGGTTGTTGACTTCTGGAAGTGCATCACATTTTTTAACAAAAGGAACCATGGAAATGGAATATAAATGTTCAATTTTGTGACTTCCTGAAGCTATGTGGTTTATCATGCTCATTATTACTGAGACTGTAAAATGTTCCAGATGAAGCAACAGGAATCGAGGTATTCCATGTGGTCCAGGATGTACACTATCTGGAAATGACTGAAGTTTGCAGACAATATCATTTCTGGTAATCTCATGTTGGGGTGAGTTGTTTGTCACAAAGGTTCTTCTTACAATTGTAATATCTATAGGCTGCAATTTTTTTTATAATATTCCCTAATTTTAATAAGCATGGGAATGCCAGTGTATTGTTTGTCATTTATCTCAATTGAAGAGGGATGTTTTACTCTTACCATTGGACCCCAATGCCCATCTAATATAGCCTCTAGTCCAGCAATGCTGACGTGCTAAGTAGCTACGAGCTCTTTTGACCGAAAGATATTCAGCCAAGGCTTTCTGAGTAGCTTTATACTGCATCTTTAGACTAGTTATTTGCGGTATATTTTGTCCTTCTACAGGTAGCTGTTTCAGTGTATCTGCTATTTTATCCAAGTCATGAAGCAACCTAAGTGTTCCTCTCCCTGATTGATTAAATTTACGTATAAGAGTTTGGATAGTGTGAGAAAATTTCTCCCATCTCTCACATGGTGGCAGGGTGTTAAGTTTAATACTATGAAATAGAATATATGTCTCAGATACTAGCTGGATTGTTTACTATATATCCAAATTAGGTTTTCATTTAGAAGATATTTGATTTAAACAATGTTATAAGTATGCAAACACTAATTTATATCCATGATGATGCAATGTACATAACCTCTCATTTAGCAAGTAATCAATCTATAAAACATTATAAGTGAACAGACATTAATTTCATCCATGATGCTATGAAAATTGAACCCATTTTTATCTTGTGCATAAATAATTCATCAATCTCATAGAATTATATCAGCAAGTGAACATAATATTTGTGTACATATTTATGCTATTAGTATTTATATCTCATTTTTAAAAAATAAATAATATACATTTTTAAAGCAAAGAAATATTCTGACAGTTTGTTAAAATGCTATGAATTACTTTTATTCCCTAACAAATTGTCAACTGTCACAAATTCCCAACAATAATATCCAGTTAATGGATGAATACTATTGCTTTTACCCCATAATTCTATCCATTTAATAATTATAAACTTTTAAAAATAAATAAAAAAAATTACATGAAGGAACTTGGGTTCACTTACATTGAAGCTAGCATATAAGACAATGAGTTTAAACCATTCAGTCTTATTTATATAATTTTTTAATTGACATAAGAGAAACTATAGTAACACTCCATATAAACTCTTTGATCATTTTCAGCCAGTGTTACACGAATAAAAAAACTCACTACAGAATAATAATAACAAAAAAAAAAATATTTCACAATTATTACATTTCCATTTTTAAAATACAAAAAAGATTCTTTCATTCCAACATAAACTAAACAATTTAGACTACATTTTTTCATACTACAATGGAAACATGCTTTTACATATATATTTTTTAACAAAATATTCTACAAATAGCAAACATTGAATATTTAGGTGCATTATTTGCAACCTATTATTGGGAATGTGGTAACAAAATAATAAATAATTTCATCAATACTATAAATTTTATTATTTACACTTTTAAAATGAATAAAGTCAATTCACAATTTTTTTTACAAACTACGATTAATAATAAATATTTCTTCTTCGATATTATTGCTGTCATAGCAGTGTACCATTTATTTATATGGTACAAATATACTGGCGTTCAGTAAGATATTTAAAAGCTAAGAAAAAAAAGTAAATTTAGCGATCTTGTTAAAAAGATGCAATTAAATTTTTTAGTTTGTACAATGTATTTTTTTTAAAAACGCATAATGAAAGTAAATTTTTGTCCATATTTTTTTGTATCTAATTAAAAATATAGGTAAAAATTGGAAAGAACAAAAGACACACAAATTACTAATCCAGATAAGCTTAAAAAAATAGTTTAGCTAATTAAAGATGGCAGAAAGACTTTATGAAAAGGAGGACTTTAAATTTAAGAGAGAGTGTACAAGATTACTATCTTATATGCTGACAAAAGAATAAAAGGATGTGCAGAAATTTCGAAAAACTGGATCAAGGTATAAAAAGAAGAGGACAACTTCCATCTGGGTTTTTTCATTTATCTTCGGATTACATGGCTAAGAGTTGGAGGTTTCCACAAGCATAATCTGTGGCAGTAATATACTTCTGCACAGGTATGCCAATTGCTGAATGAAGTCATCATGCAAGAATGGAAATAAAACCTCGTGAACACCATAACAAAGAGGTTACCATGACCGAGTTTCTAGTTCCAGCTATAGCATAAATCTATAACTGAAGATGCTGGCAGGAGAGACCGATTATAATTTCTATGAGATGGGGATCTTATAAATATATACAAACTTACCATTAAGTTAAAAGTAACTTTTCCCGATTGTGACATAAAGTTTGCAAACAATTCTTAAAAATAAGCTTAAATTAATCCTGATAGACTTTAAATTTTATTCTTCAAGAGACTCTTGTTTACCTAAGAACTATAATTGTTGAACTGCTTTTTTTTAATTATTTGATTGATGTCTGGCTTGGTGTGCATGTAATCTTTCCAATTAATTAATTAATAACGTGTTTTTATTAATATTTTAATTTGTTAGAATAAAAATATTTATTTCTAATACCAACTATTCATTGTGCATTATCAATGATTATTAATAAATTTACTAATGTTAATTATTAAGATTTGAAAATATAATTTACCTTTGCCAATGCTGTACTAAAACACAATCCTCTGGAAATTCCAGATAATTTCATCGTAAATAAATAAATAAAAGGAGTTTGGCCAGTGGATTCTGATACAGAATCCTGGTGCCTTTAAAATAAATTAAAAGCTTGCTTACTTGATCTCATTATTTTAGTAGTTACATTAGTTGAAAGGATGTTGTGTGACCAGAAAAAATAATTGCATCCATTAAATCTTAATGAATTTTCTGATGAAAAAAATTTAATAGATAGGATGTAATTTGGTCACCGATTACAGGTAGTTAATTCATAAATGACCCTAATAAAGCAGTAAATGTTACAGCAGCATATTTTAACACACCCAGATTAATATATTCCCATTTAAAATCAAGAAAAAAAAGTTTTATGACTAACATTCTATCACAGACTGAAATTTATTTCAGTAGGTACAAACTATATGCACAAAAATGTGAATGAAGCAAAATTTTCCAGGCATGAAACCAATTAGAAATTATTGAATACATTTATAGTTGTAATTATAAATTTATTAAACGCTCACTATTACGTAAGCATGTGTTTTAAAGACCTACAGAGGTCCCTAGTGACGATTTTTTCAGACGCTCATTGCTAAGGTTTACAGCCTTATTAAAACTATTACTGAATACATTTATGTAATTGTAATCAATGTCAGAAGCAAACTATTTTGAACCCTAGGAAATACCAACTATTGATCAATTTCAATTTTTAAAATGAAATATGTTGTAAAAAAATGTAAAAAACAAAATTGGTTATCTTCCAGCAAAACATCTATACTGTACTCTTCATGGAGCTCTGAATGTTAGGGAAATATCTAGTTTATCTAATGGTAACATCAATGCTGACTATAATTACACTTCCTGACTTTAATTTAATTAAGTCTATTTTTGCACATGTGTATGCTGTTAATTTTACTTTTAAATATAGATATAAGATTAATGCAGATCTTTCTACTATTAACAATAGTATCATGCACATCTTTTTTTATTTTAAAAATAAGTTAACATAATACTATTTGATCCATTAAGAACCCACCCCTTCTTATTGGTCAAAATGCAGGTATTGGAGATCAACATCTATAGAAAACAATCCAACTTTGTCACTTCTGGCTTGTGAGTTTTTTTTATGAACTCCAAACAATAAATCATTCAATTATTTATTTTTATTTATTAACAAGACTGGGTCTCAAATGGAAGTATACAATGTTCTAGAATGCAAAATCTTGTCTCATTTATAAATGTCATTGAGCAACTAAATAAACATCTGTAAATTGATTTTTCAGTTTAAAAAAAATAAAAAATAATCAATATGGATAACTTATGCTATATCGACCATACTGAAGCATAATTATGATCTTTCCTGCAATTACAGTTTCTGAAACCAACAAACTTAGAACTTTTTTAGAATATCTTTGAGTCAAATGAGATCCTTCTCTCCCATGAAAACAATGTCCAAGTTCACCATAAAACAACTTTTTAGAAAATAAATATAATAATGATTATTAATAGACATTTTATTAGTTTGTAAATTATTGTGTTCTTTTCAACTTTTATATAAATATTAAATAGCATTATCACTGCTTATTAATTAAATACATTTAGTTTTATTTATTCCATGCCATCTTATCTCTTTTTTGTCTATATTTGTAAACTAAGTTGATCATAGAGGTTTAGTATACATACATTTTTCACATAAACAATTAAAAATGAGTTCATCTGAATATGCTGTTAATTGTTACTAATATCTTTCACTTCATACAGAGAAATAAAGAAATCATAACTGAAAGTAAACCTTGGCTGGATTCCTTTTTTAATTGGTCCAGGGTAGTACAAAAAAATCTAACACTTTAAAATTGAATTTGCAGTAATATACATTACATAAATGCTAATAAATGATGGCCCAATTGGCATCTTGTGTATCATTTAACTTTTCTCCAATATCTTTACTTATTTGATGGAAATGAGAGATGTTAATGTTAACATAACACATAAGTTGTCAGAACTTGGGTTTTATAATTTTCTCACACCTATATATTTTTTCAATGTAGTTCTAAATGATTAATAAATAGAGCAAAAATAAGAAATGCTTGAATCTCTTTGTTAATTGATTTGTCATTTATAAAATAATGGCAATAAATAAAATGTTATACATCTTAAAACAGCCTCTTTTGTAATTAATATTTTGGTATTCAAAATAAAATATAGTCCATGTCATGAAAATATTGGTAATAACATTGCGACTATAATTCATTAAATAACAGGAAAGTTCACATTTTATTAAATAAAAGGATTTTGATTCTTGTCCTTTATTAATTAGCACCCATACTGAGACAACATTATAACTATATAATCCGGCAATTAAATAATCAAACGAAACAAATAAATAACATGATGTTGTATATATAAAAACAAATAAAATTCCATGGGGAATAAGTGGACCATTCAATAAAATTTATATATATAAATTCTGATTCATAGGTGGGTAAGAAAAAATAAAATTGTTGTTTTTCCAAAATAATTTTGATGTTCTTTCTTTGCTCACCCTCCCATCCCCATCCCCATATACCAATTGCGAATAGTTTGTCAGAGAAAAAGCGTTTCGAATGTCAAAATTACATACTTAAGAATAATGATCGTAAATATAAAAAAATAGAGCGATAAAAAACAAAGTTATTAAATCAATAATCTACTCTAAAAAATGTCTTCTTTGAGTTTATTTTTTGTCTAATTCTACTACAAAATCTATTTTTCAGAACTGTCAAAAGTTTAGTTTATTAGAAAAAATGATGAAAAAAAAAGTTTTATTATTTACTGTAGAAAAGTCTCCGGAGAAACTGATAAAATGTTTTTTTTTTTTTTTTAAAAAAAAAAAAACTTAAAAAAAAAACAACAACAATAAACAATAATACAAATTAATAAAAAAAAAAAAAAAGTGGATGCTAATATTAGAATGAAGTGGAAACAAATATTAAGAGAGATAATTAATTTAGTTTGATGACAAAATAGTATTTTTATTTAAGAAAAGAATTTGCTGTCTGCGATTTATTGATTTAAATTCCACATGCCTTTTAACTGACAGTTTCTCCAAGTTTAGTTCAGTTTTCTGATCCATAGTCTATGTTTTCCATATTACTCCAGAAAACTTACATATTTCACCCATCCATCTTTTGTGTGATATCTTTCTATGTCTTTTATGATTTCTTGAAATATAATTTAAAACTTCAGCTGTCCACTCATCTTTTTTTCTGCCAATTTGTCTAGCGCAACTTCATTTGAGCATTTTAATGCTTTCAATGATGTCAATAAGTTCATTTTCAGATAATTGTAAGTAGATTTATTCAGTTTTATTTCTATAGTCATGAGTTTAGTTTTGGTTTTTTATTTACAATATACACATTATTATATAAGCATCTTACTAGATCACTAAACAAATGTTGTGAGATGTTTTCATTGCCAATTCTCACAAACCTCTACTCACATGTAAAACCACTAGTGATTCAAATGTTTTTCTATCTGTTTATACAGATTCTCAATATTATTAAAATATATTTGAAATAGAAAACATTGTATCAAAACAAAATGATGGGTAATAAAAGGCACCCATCATGCACTTCTTACATAATAGTCTTAAGCAAAATTGTAGTTTTAATAAAATTCATAATTAAAAAATATTCCCACCAATATTTTTCTGTCCTATAAAAGCTACATTATTAACAGAAAGGTGTCATGTGTACTATGTCTGAAAAGTACAAAGACAACTAAACATTTTTTATTTATTTATTTTTCTTTTCAATCATGTCCCATTTTTATCATTGACATTATTACATTTAGAGACAATAAACAGTGTCATTGTCAGTGTAAGTAGAGAGTTTATTTCTCTATATAAGAATCACCATCATTCTTTTAGCTATAAGAAACTTGTCTTAAAAAATTATATACTATTAATATGAGAGACCAAACCCATGCACCAACAGACATTTTTGTGGCTAGTTGAAATTTCACTTTTCCACACTAGCCAGAGACTTAAATATTTTTTTAATTGCTTTACTCATTAATGTATACTGATTATTCTAGAAATATTATCAGTATTTAGAAAACTTTTTTTTATAAAACATGTAAACAGTTTTCAATAGTATTTTTTCTCAACAGATTTATGTCAGCTAGTGTAAGGTTTACAAGCTGTTTAATTCAATATTCCTAGAGTACTTTCTAGTTTATGCCATTATCAATGAGGAGTTTTGGATTTTGGAGTACTGTACCTCAATCTTTAGGATTTATGCACTTTCCTCTAACAGACACTTTTACTTCTTTGCTTTACTGCTAAGCCACAACCTTTAATTAAAAAATGTAATAATGTTTTCATAGATCTTAAACCAGTTCAGTATCTACATATTACGGTATCCTTATTATTTAATAATGACTGGCACATTTATTCCCTGGTCAGATAGAAAACCAATAAATCATCACATAAATCCTGCTACTATCAAAAGCCAGCAAACTTTTTACTAAAAAGTCACTTTGTTTAAATCTCCCTCCCTTTCTTCATTAAAGAGCTGAAAAAAGAGATGTACTTCCCTCCCAATTAAAAAGCCACAAGGAAGGAGATGAAGAACGTTGATGAAAAATAAGAATTTCCTAATGGATTTGGATGTATTTGAACATTTATTTTCATAATAGAACATAATACAATCCATATAAATCTTATCAAAAATAAAAATTCTTTTAAAAATATATAAATAAAAACAAAAAAATACTTTAATAGTTTGATTTATTCACAAACGCCTAATTCTATCTTTTCCCAAAGACTTTATCATGTGTTTGAAGTGTTTGTATTCAGTCATTTATAGTTAAAATCTGCAAAGCGCATGTGCAACAGCTTAATGCTGTTTAGCTATTACAGTTTATAAAACTTCGCGCTATATAAAATAATTGATTTATTTACAATAATTACTATTGCATAATAAGGGTGAATTCAAGAAACAACACTGTAATGGGCATTTTTCCTCTCCTAGAGTCATAAAAATATTATTTACAAATTATGATAAAAATAAAAATATATTTATCATGATATAATGGAACGCAAGATTGGAACCAAAGAGTAACATTTTCTTCACAAGCTATAGGTTTTTCAACTTCTTGATTCACCATATACAGGTGTCATATGATGTTTGATGATTTGAACAGTTTTATATTCATTTTTATGATTATCGTATGTTATAGCATATTATAGGTTTTTTAATATATAAAATAAATCTGTAAGTAATTTTGCCAAATAAAATTTACTTTAAAACTAAAATAAAATTTATTTTATGAACGTAGATTGATTTTAAATAGGTTTTATATTCATTTTTATTATGATATATTGTAGTATATTACAGGCTTTTTGATATAAAAAATATAAATCTATGCAAAGAAGACAGAATGTGTATTTCTGAGTCAAGTATTTAAGCATCACTTTTAGCAATCATTTCATACCATTTGGTTAGACCAAGTCCACTTTTGATAAGTATTTGATTCATAAGTTGTATATAAAGTATAACTGATTACATCTATAACCCAAATCTCTTAGTATATGATAAATTTAATACAAATAAATTTATATATTATTTATTTATGTTAATATATAATTTTTTTATAAAATTAAAATATAAGTCTGTAAATACTTTCCCCAAAGAAAAATTATTTTAAAAGTAAAGTAATATTTATTTTATGAAAGAAGGCTGGTATTTAATAAATTTGGATTAAGGGTTTCAATTTAAATCAATGAGTTATTTTATCATTATTTATATTTTATGTCATTCTTTTTAATAATATAAAGGTCTCTCTAAATTTGTGGAGCTGTAAACATTGAGAATAACTTATTTTAGAAGGTAGCAACAAATGCCATATTATTGTCAATGGTGATAAAATATTCTCACATGATAGTAATTAGCCAATCCCACTTTAGGAAAACAAAACAAAAAAAAATCATTTTACTCATTTTTATTAAAATTTAGCTTGTGTCCACTGTTGTAGATACTCAACAATCTTATTACAATTTCCAATAATAACTGTATAAATAAAAAATGATTAATACATAATTAACATAATCACATAACATATGTGTATAAGTATATACCTACAGAATGAACATCAATTTCAGCACTAAAAGACTTTATTAGATGTCATCATCTTCTTTTTAAAATTAAAACTACTTCAAATATGCATTAATCATCTATCTTCCATGATGTGCAAAAATTTTAATGGGTTTCTATTATGACTCTGATATCATAACTCTTTTATAAGAACTTTCAAAAACCCTATAATATTAATTATTATAAAGATTTGGGATTGTATATTATGAAAGTACATTATTATTTAATTAATTCTCCATTGTTCTAATTATTTATTAGAAATAATTCTAAAAGTTCCCGTATCCTGTCCTCACAGCTATATACCATATTCTTCAAATAAACATGCTAAGCACAGTATATATATATATATATATATATATATATATATATATATATAGTATATATATATATATACTACCCCAAAGCCAAAATTAAACCAGACCAGCATAAAAATAATATTAAAACACAACCTAAGGTTTCACTGCTACAAGAAGACTTCTCAAGTGTAAAGAACTACAAAAACTACACAATATATATAATATCAAAAACTACCCACAAATCCATTCCCTTCCCATCCACCCTTAATATTAAAAAAACTCTTAAATAAGTTAATTGCTTCAGAATAATAAATTTTCAGTAATAAAGACTCTTTAATTCTTCTTTTGATTTCATTTCTCTCAAAGAAGATAATCTTAGCTTCATCAAATCAATAGTGCGGCCTGTATCTTTTTCATGGACATACAAAGCAGAACTAAGATATCTATTTTTAACTCTACTTTTACGAACCTTTATTCTTTCATTTAAACTCTAACTACTCTGACCTATGTAAACCTTCTTACAAATAAACAAGGAATAAAATATACTATACCAGGAATAGTCTTTCTATCAAAAACTTCTTTTGTATTATTTAATAAATTATTCAATGTAACACCCCTTTTCTAAGCAATTTTTTTATTTCCAAACAATTTACTATTTCTACACACAATTTTATAAGAAGACAATTTAAATGGCAAAGAAATAAAATCATATTTTTCTTTAGCCTTTACATCCTTACAAATATTACTATTAAATAAAGTACTTTTAACAAATTTATCAGAGTATCCAACACTCAAGTAATCTTTATAAAATTGATATTTCTGAAACAAAGCTACCCCACTAGAATTATTTAATTTAATATTCCTATGAAAATAATTCCTTAAAGCAGCTACTTTATGAGATACAGACTGATAGCTATCAGGTTTAATTATAGATCTTAATTCTTTACTTTTAACTAAATGACTGCACAATTAACAATTAGTTTCTACATTTCTAATGACCAAAAGATCTAAAAATTTTAACTTACCAAAATCTAACCCCCCCTCCTTCTAACACAAATTTTATAGAAGGATCAAAACAATTAAACTCATTTACAAATTCCTTCACTTTATCATTCTCAACTACAAATAAACAATCGTCAACATATCTGACAAATAATTTTACATATAAACAATTCTTTTTAATAATAATTTCCTCTTACATAAAACTAATATAAACTGAACATACTAAAGGAGAAATAATATAACTTATTATCCATCCTTCCTTAATCTTATAAAAATTATCTTTATAAGTAAAATACATAGAATCTGCCAATAACAAAAGCAAATCTTTAATTACCTTAATTTTATTTTTTGATAAAGAACTTTTCTTAATCAATACAGACAAAAGAACATCAATACTGCTTAACCTATTAACAGACTGATACACATTTTCAATATCTAAACTCCCAAATACCCAATTCCTTTCCATTTTAAAATTATTAATCTTATCAAAAGCCTCAAAAGATGAAGAAACTGTGTACTGACCAAAATCAACAAATTGTTTTAAAAAATTATTCAAGAATCTAGAAATACCTTCTACAACACTACCTGTAAAATCAAAAATAAATCTTAAAGGAAAACCATCTTTATGAGTTTTAATATTCACAAACATAAACAAAGCAAAACTCTCCATACATTATTGCCACCTGTGTCAAACAGAGTAATCAATGGATGCCAGAAGGCTTGTGCATAAAATCCCTATCTAATGCCTACTCATCCAATATCCCCAGACTAGTTTCTGGCTTTTGTCAGTGAGGAGCTTTGGATCTGAGAGCACTGCATCTAGATCTTAGGATCTAATGCAACGCTCTAGCAGCCACCTTTTATCTCTACTTAACTACAAAACTATGAGAATGAAATTGAAAACACATAAAATATTTTCAATCTAGGCTCAATAGCTTATATAGTCATATGGGTCTGAACTCAGTTCAACACCCATACATTTTGGTGTCTTTGGCTCTTTTACAACCATAGCCACCACTATCCTATTAGGCAGGATTGGTGTTAAACCATTAAGCATCACATGATCACATCTCCTATACTAGCACATTAATTGTTCATAAACAAAGCAAAACTCTCCACACAGTATTGCCACCTGTGCCAAACAGAGTAATCAATGGATGTCGGAAGGCTTGTGCATAAAATCCCTATCTAATGCCTAGTCATCCAATATCCCCAGACTAGTTTCTGGTTTTTGGCCTTCATCAGTGAGCAGCTTTGGATCTGAGAGCACTGCATCTAGATCTTAGGAACTAATGCAACCCTCTAGCAAACACCTTTTATCTCTACTTAACTACAAAACTATGAGAATGAAATTGAAAACACATAAAATATTTTCAATCTAAGCTCAATAGCTTATATAGTCATATGGGTCTGAACTCAGTTCAGCAACCATACATTTTGGTGTCTTTTGCACAGGTGGCAATACTGTATGGAGAGTTTTGCTTTGTTTATCAACAATTAATGTGCTAGTATAGGAGATGTGATCATGTGATGCTTAATGGTTTAACACTAATCCTGCCTAATAAAATAGTGGTGGCTATGGTTGTAAAAGAGCAAAAGACACCAAAATGTATGGGTGCTGAACTGAGTTCAGACCCATATGACTATATAAGCTATTGAGCTTAGATTGAAAATATTTTATGTGTTTTCAATTTCATTGTCATAGATTTGTAGTTAAGTAGAGATAAAAGGTGGTTGCTAGAGGGTTGCATTAGATCCTAAGATCTAGATGCAGTGCTCTCAGATCCAAAGCTCCTCACTGATGAAGGCCAAAAGCCAGAAACTAGTCTGGGGATATTGGACGAGTAGGCATTAGATAGGGATTTTATGCACAAGCCTTCTGGAATCCATTGATTACTCTGTTTGGCACAGGTGTCAATACTGTATGGAGAGTTTTGCTTTGTTTATCAACAATTAATGTGCTAGTATAGCAGATGTGATCATGTGATGCTTAATGGTTTATTCACAAACATCTTAGCTGATGTAAAATCATTAGGATAGCATTTTAAATAATCTACTCTATTAAAAAATTTTAAATTAACCATTTTCTTCATAATATCTAAGTTTTAATAGAGTAGATTATTTAAAATGCTATCCTAATGATTTTACATCAGCTAAAATGTTTGTGAATATTAAAAGTCATAAAGATGGTTTTCCTTTAAGATTTATTTTTGATTTTACAGGTAGTGTTGTAGAGGGTATTTCTAGATTCTTGAATATTTTTTAAAACAATTTGTTGATTTTGGTCAGTACACAGTTTCTTCTTTTTTTGAGGCTTTTGATAAGATTAATATTTTTAAAATGGAAAGTAATTGGGTATTTGGGAGTTTAGATATTGAAAATATGTATCAGTCTGTTAATAGGTTAAGCAGTATTGATGTTCTTTTGTCTGTATTGATTAAGAAAAGTTCTTTATCAAAAAACAAAATTAAGGTAATTAAAGATTTGCTTTTGTTATTGGAAGATTCTATGTATTTTACTTATAAAGGTAATTTTTATAAGATTAAGGAAGAGAGGATAACAGGTTATATTATTTCTCCTTTAATATGTTCAGTTTATATTAGTTTTATGGAAGAGAAAATTATTATTTTGTAAGAAGGTTTACATAGTTCAGAGTCACTTGAGTTTAAATGAAAGAATAAAGATTCATAAAAGTAGAGTTAAAATAGATGTCTTAGTTCTGCTTTGTATGTCCATGAAAAAGATACAGGCAACACTATTGATTTTGATGAAGCTAAGGTTGTTTTCTTTGAGAGAAATGAAATGAAAAGAAAAATTGAAGAGTCGGTGCTGATATAGTACACGCTCGGTGGCCATTTTGAATTTGAAAACAGCCAAAAACACTGCTGGCACATGCAAGCGATAAATGTCATCGACTAGAAACACTCATTTTTTTAAAAAATAAATTGCTTGAGGCACTATAATTTAAAAAGGTGTTGGAAAGGGACTACACTTAAAAAAATTGCAGGAAACCATTACATTAAATAGCCTAAGGTGATACTATCAAAAAAAAGTGCGGGAAAAGAAAAAGAGGTGAAAATTAAAAAATACTTTAAAATAAACCAAAAATGCTAATTTATATATGTAGTCATAATCAAACATTGCAATATTTACAAAAACCCGTTAAAACGTAGCTATCACTAGAAAAATAATAAATGCTATTTTAAAAATATCAGTCCGGTCTATCAACACTATATACTAAATCAGTATTATAATTTTAAAAAACAATATTTAGTCATAATCAAACATTGCAATAGTAAAACCATCACATTAAATAGCCTAAGGTGATACTATCAAAAAAAAGTGCGGGAAAAGAAAAAGAGGTGAAAATTAAAAAATACTTTAAAATAAACCAAAAATGCTAATTTATATATGTAGTCATAATCAAACATTGCAATATTTACAAAAACCCGTTAAAATATAGCGATCACTAGAAAAATAACAAATGCTATTTTAAAAATATCAGTCTGGTCTATCAAAGCTATATACTAAATTAGTATTTTAATTTTAGAAAACAATATTTAAAAAGTACTTTAAAATAAACTAAAAATGCTAATATATATAGTGATGATAATCAAATTAACGTGTGTTAAGGCATTTTTAAAAAAAGGCATAAAACCTAAATATATATAATCATAGCGATAATTAGAAAAAATGATAAATGCTTCTATCAAAAGATTACTCCAGTCTTTCAACAGTATATATTAAATCTCAAAAACCAGTATTATAATTTAAAAAATGATATTTAAAATGCATATTGCTAAATGTGAAATGGCGGGAATATCAATTTCAACACTATTTCGTGGAGCATTTTTAAAAATATAATATTTTACATTTGGCTTTTGGATTATCCCTCCAACTAAGAGTTGTAATAATAAATCACAAATCTGAATAATAGACATATTAATGCATATTACACTTAGCATTTATTTAAGTGATTTTTTACTAATATTTTAAAAATTTAAAAAAAAATTACTAACTTTCTAAAAAGTATGAATGGTCATCTGCTCAGGCTAAATTTGGTTCTTCCTAGATCTCTTCATTACTGCAACACCATAAGCCATCAACAAATTATACTTTTAAGATTTAGGTTTATTATTTTAAAAAAGACACCAGTAAAATTAATTTACTCAGGAAATATCACAGCTTGATATGGTCTCTTTCAAATTTATTTTTAAAACTGTCTACTTGGGTCTTACACAAATTAAAGCAGGTTTGTATGGTGTAAGATAATTTCCAAGAATTATAGTTAGATTTGGGCCTTTGTCTTACTAATATAAAAGAACGTGTTAAGTTAAACTTTCAAATTTAAAAAACAAACAAACTGTAAACCAGCTAATGGACTTTTATGCCTCAAGCCTAACTAGACATCAAATGCAAAAGAGGGTTAAAATTTATTATAAAAAAATTTATAATAAATTAATGATTTAAAAATATAATCGCACTGTATCTTTGCAACTGGTCTTATTAAAAGCGTCCCTTAGCGATTCAGTTTCAAAAAGACAGGGAAGATTGTCCCCTTACCTTTACGTCTTTTATACAAGGTAAGTCAGTTTTAAACATTATTTATTATGGAAAGTGATAATATAATCGATAACTCTCAAATTAATGTTAACCCCGATCTCAGCATTCAACCTAGCAATGCAGCCATCGGTCATAAATATTATAGCCTTAGATCTAATCTAAATGCAACTAAACTAACTTCTACTACAAATAAAAACCCACAAACCAATAAATCAAATGAAAACACCATCGCAAATATCAACAAAAGTTTAGAAAATATTCAGCTTACCCCTAATATAAACAATAGCATAAATATCTCATCAAGCGAAACTATTGAAATCCTTAACAATACAAGCAAAAACCAATCATCTCCTCTTCGAAGATTTTACGCTCCCACAGAAGGCTCTAATGAGCAATTTTCTTTGTCCTATAATACCCCAAAAACCATATCTGAAAATAATAGACAAAATTTCCAACAAGATGATATCGGCGAATTTTTTAAAGTTAAAACTTTTCTACCAGAGGTCGACAAAACCAGTGCTGTCACATTACAGTTTGTCAACAGTAAATTTAAAAATCAAAAAGAAGAAATAAATTTTAAAACTAATAAACCTCATTCCAAAACAAACAAAGATTATAGCACAGAACAATCCACTGCTACATCAGCCAACTTGCAATCTAAACCAATTTCCTCATTTCCAATATTGAAAAATTCCACTATGTACACAAATATCGTAAGGTCTAAAAATTCTGAGAGCATCTCCGAAAATATTAAGGCCGATAATTTCAATGAACTATATTTGAATATTTCAGAATTAGACACAGAACAAGAATCAAACACTCTGGAAAATGTCTCATTTAATATAAACGATCTTAATGATGACATGTTCCTAAAAATAAATAACGAGTTCAACAAAATGATTCCAACACTCTGTATAAATCGTTTACAAACTACTACAGCGATAAGTCATTAATCTTAGCCATAACAAATCAACAATGTGCATTATATAAGTTCCCTCTAGAACAATTATACAGTCTAATCAATCAAAATCAATTAGGCAGAGGCATTCACATGATCCTTAATCATCCCAATGACCGCTATATTATCGTTGAGTTTAAAACGTGGGCGGACTGTATGAACTTTAAAAATAACTACCGATCTTTGGGAAATTATATACTTTGCTCCATAGATATGAACTGTCCAGTTACACTATCTGGCAGAATTCAAAACTGCCTTGCCCATTTGAAAGAACAAGAACTACAAGACATCCTTATTAATTATGGTTCCGTTAGTAAATTTAAACACCTACTAAACCCTCACTTCGAAGATCAAATTCTGTCCTATACAGTTGTCTTCACACTTACTTTAAAGAAAAACATTATACCCACTGACATACCCACCATTATTACTGCAAGAGGCTCTCCTATGGTTTTGACCTTCAGGGGAGTACAGCCACAATGTTTCTTCTGCCTTCAAAGAACACACCTTATTAAAGATTGTGCAGCAAGAATATGGATACACTGTGGTATTAAAAAGAATAGAGTTCACAGATGCCCTGGTAGACCTATTAATATGACTATCACATCCTTAAATAGACAATCACCACATGGGACTAATTCAAACAGCAACCTCACAAACCCAGACAATCTGACTCAAATAAATCCTCCAACAAACCCTCTCACATCCAAATCTATCTTTCAAAATGAAAATCTTCAAGAAAGAAGAAACACCAACCTCTACACTAATAGTAGTGAATCAGAGAACCAAGCAATAACATATACTGCTACTAAACCAATCTCTCAAAACAATAATACTCAAGATCATTCATTAGATACATATTGTACTAATCCCCGAGAAACAATGCTAGGCCAAACTCTTTCTACAAAAGAAGACAATATGATCAAACCATCTAACGAGAGCAAGAAAAACCCAGGTGATGAAGAAAATACAATTAAAAAATTTCAAAACAATTCATCTATAACAACTCCCACCCAGCTTAAAACCAATGATGCATCATCATTCGGGCCAGCTAAGTCTAATAAACCTAAACAAAGTGATCCACAAACTGTCCTCAATTCTTCAATGCCTGCAGTAATCAACCATCCAGATGAAAAGACTTATCAAACACTCAACCTGAAAGTCAGCATAATTAATGTTTCACAACAGTTACAGCAAACCGAAAATGACTCAGATCTAAAATTTAAACCAAATTCTTATAACAATAAAAAAACACTTTCATCAAAAGTACAGGAAAAAGAAAACAACACTACTAAACATAAAAAAACCCAAAAACCAACACAACAAATACCCAAAATACAAATAAGAAAATTAAAAGAAAATCAATTTGCTCAGATAAATCAAGCTCTGATGATGCCAGCTCCCATCCAATACATTATTCACCACCACCTGCTAGCAAACAAATCTCAGATATATCCAGCACAAAGCTTCACAAATCCATAGAAAAAAAAAGGAAAACCATGGATCCTATAACCATCGATACCATTGATCCATCTGACAAATCTCAGACAGATTACACTACTTCATCAGACACTGAAGACTTCATGGATGCTTTTCCTCAACCAACAAATATATCACCAATCCATCCACAAGTTCAATCACAAGACTCTGATTTCCAAACAACATCAGAACTCATTAACATGGAGATGCCCCACATTGACTTGGTACACTTTTCTGAGGACAGTTTGGATTAATCTATCATGTTCTGCAAAATTGCTGGCATTAATATTCACTGCATCAACTCAATTGTTAGAGTTCTAGCTATTAAAAACTGGCTCTCGCTCTGCTCCCCTCATATACTTCTTATGGGTGAAACTAAATATCACCATAAGACTGATCATAAAATATTATCTCTTCTCTTTCCATAGGACATTCTGCTTCAGGTGGAGTCGGTATTCTTCTCAGCAAGTCAACACCACCAAACAGTTTTAGTATTCTATTCCTAGATGCCAATATTATTGTCATAGAAAAAGACTATTGGGGTTATCCGATCATCATAGCTTATATATATACAGCCAAAGACACCTCTCAATATCTAAAAATAATCCATATCCTAAATGCCATCAACGCTAACAGAGCCTCTCCTACTATTCTTCTGGGAGACTTTAACATTACATACAATGACTTCAACAAGAGATTTTTGCATCTAATAAATCGCAGATTAATGTGTGGAGAGGGTTTCTTCCCTCCTGAAGCCTACTCTTTCTATACTAAAACTAAAAAGTCCCTGATTGATTTGGTTTTCTACACCCCAGACCTCCATTTCAACCTTGATGCAGCCTTGGCCCCTGTTGCTTTCTCTGATCATATGGCTCTAATCTTACAACTTACACCTATTGCAATCCCTACACTCATTGAGGGACCTGGTAAAACCATGCGCATGATCACCCAATCAAATATGACCGAAGCGATAGTGTCTGAGGCATACATCCTTTTCCAGAAAATAAACATCCTTTCCCTGCCTGCTGAGGAGGGCTGGTTTTCCTTCATTGGAATACTTCAGTCCATATTAAATCACCACACCAGGAAAATCAAAGGACGTAATGGCCTTCTAAATGACCTAACAGACATTAATATACAACTTCAAGCATCACAGCAAAATTTCACAAATACAGAAAAAATTATCTTCCTTAAAAATCTCTACAAAATCAAGCAAAAGTCTCTTGCAGAATATATATCCATCAGAAGAGCCAAATGTTTCTTAGCACAACAACACTGCTGGACGAGAGACTATCTCAGATGGGCACTGGGATACAATAAAAAACAAATCACTCCCTTATCCATTAATACTAATGGAACCAATCTTATTGGCTTTCCAATGATGCAGCACATCAGCAAACAATTCTGCCAATTAATGCAAAAAGATGGAGCTCCTCCTATAAACAGCTGGTTAGATGCTGGTGACTCCGGCGAACATGGCATCATGGAAATCCAAATCAAAACGAAGATAACATCTCTCCCTGACAGCGTTCATCCTGGCCTTCATGGCATCCCAAATTTCCTTCTCAAACACCTCAGTCAATTCACTGTGCCAATTATTAAAAAAATGATTGATCACCTAGCCTCCGGCAACAGAAACATAACATATCTTTACCCAGTGGCACTTGTGCCTTCTATTAAAAAAGCAAAACCACTAAACGACATTAACAGTATCCGGCCAATTTCCATGACCCTATTGCTTATCAAGATAATTGAGTCAGTCATTAAAGATCAAATCCATACTCAAATTCTTAGCCATATCTCGTCAAACCAATATGGAAAAAAGGGATCATCAACCTCACATGCTATGTCCAATGTAACTGCACTGTTCAATTACATCAGAGGACATCGTAAATCAAAACCTATTGCTGTCCAGCTGGATGTTGCAGCAGCATTTGATTCAGTCCAGATAAACATCCTTCTGGATATTCTGTTGGAATGCGACATTCCAGCTGGGATTGTACAGATGATCAGCAATCTCCTCAACAACAGAGAGATTTTTCTCTCTCTTGATGGCAAGATCACACCAGGTTTCAAGCCATACAAGTCGATCCCTCAAGGATCCTCGCTCAGTGCCCTTTTCTTCACAGCATACATCAACCCTCTTCTGATGGATATAGAAAAAAACCTCCGTGGAATTTTCCTTCCCTCTCTCAATAAAAGCTTCAATGTATTTGCATATATTGATGACATCATGGTTGTGCTTCCCACCATTAAATACCTTCCTAATCTCATGAACATATTAAACAGAAATACAGCGAAACTTGGCCTACAAATAAATTTTAACAAATCTTCCATCTGGAAGATAATGTCTGGTAAACAAATTAACTCTCCCTTTTCTGCAAAACCCCAAAGATACCTAGGTTTTCCAATCTACAAAACTCCAACTGCAATGGCAAGAGAGATTCAAGATGCAATCCTCCATTCAACTGAAGCCATCACCACCAAAGGTTGGCCTCCTCAACATGATAATAATGCCAAAAATCTCATATTATCTTCCATTCGTTAAAATGTCTAAACAGTTTCAAAATAAAATTAACCGATTATGCACCAAACTTCTCTGGAGAGGAAGGACAGTTGCTATTAGCTTGTGAGGTATCCAACGACCATGCAGGTTCAATGGACTGTCATTCCATTCAATACAAGCAATCATTTTACAGAAAACCCACAACACTCTACATAATCTGATCCTCTCCTGCGGATACTCTAACCTTATTAAAAAAGTTACACCGACAGATCATCCTCCACCCTCTTCCAGTTCATGAATAGCATCCCTAATACAACAACTACAACTTTATAACCCGATAATATCCTTTAACCTTAACCAAAAAATCACCTTATGAGAAGCATACAATATAATCAACTATAATCAACAACCCATTAAAACCAGTCTAAAAATAACCAACCAAAGACTCATTACACACTTCAAAAGATGGAGTCTGGAACCCAAATTCCTTGACTTCATCATTAAAATAAATCTTAATGCGCTACCCATGAATTGGTTTCTTTATCACCGAAGAGGTTTTACCAGCATTGACCCTATATGTGGTCTGTGTGCTCATGAAGATGAAACCATAGAACATAATTATACACTGGTGCTCAAGACTTAAAACTCTGAAAGATATAATTATAATCAATTCTAACATAAGACCTGATATGATTTTCTCACTCGAAAAGGCCATTCAGAATGTTTTTTTTTTAATAATAAGGCTTTCTACCTTTGTGCTTTATTCCATATGGATAGTGAGATGCAAAAGTCTCATGGAATTACCCCGACCACAAATCATACCATTGTTCTATCAAACGCTCAAAAAAAATCAAGAAATGTGACCAGCTCCTTGCCTCCAGTAAAGTCTTTGCTGACACCTGGTCTTTAATTGCTCTTTCCTTTTCCTGATTATCAATTCCCACCTACCCAGCATTATAGAATAGTCATTTATAAAAGAAAATATTCATGTTTATATTAAAAATGCTAATACCATTAAACAAGTTCTTTGAATCTCTTCACTATACCTAACCACATAAGAGTATAACATTGTGCTCTCATAACATAATCTAGCCAGATGACATATAGAACATTATATAATCATATTATTGTACAATTTATTCATTTATTTATCCTTTATTAGTATGTAATCACTATTTATTGTTAA
>JAQFVV010007750.1:0-61614 GCA_028023455.1 Epiperipatus broadwayi
CAACATAAAAACATTGAACTGTATATAATAATGTTACTATGGTGACTGCATTCATATATGAAATATATAAAATAATATCGATCCTATTTAGTTAAACTTATATTGTACTGAATTGTTTATTTTTTTTATATATATATATATATATATACCTGGATCATCAATTTGAACATTCACAACATATATTTGAAAATAAATGTTTTTTAATAGATGTGTTTTATCTGTTCTTATTTATGAATCTCAGATTTGGGCACTTAATATCAATGAAGTTTCGAAAAATGTAAGTTAGGAGTATCATGAAAAGATTGAAAATGAAATATGTGAGAGACAAACAAGTGTGTTGTTGAATTCTTTGAAGAAACAAATATCACTGATATTATTGAGAATTAAAAATATAAAGTAGATCTCGATTGAACGTATAGATAGAAGAGGTGGTAATAGATGGACAATTAAATTTTAAACTGGACCCTAAGATATTGTAAAAGTCATAGAAAAAGGCCAGATGTCAGATAAAAAAATGAAATAAGGAAGTTTGATAGTGTGCTATGGAAAAGAAAGGCTAGCGATTTAAGAAATTAAGTGATCTTTATACTGTAGAGAAATGGGTGAAAATGATGCTATCTATCTATCTATCTATCTATCTATCTATCTATCTATCTATCTATCTATCTATCTATCTATCTATCTATCTATCTATCTATCTATCTATCTATCTATCTATCTATCTATCTATCTATCTATCTATCTATCTATCTATCTATCTATCCATCTATCTGTCTATCTGTCTGTCTATCTGTCTATCTGTCTATCTATCTATCTATCTATCTATCTATCTATCTATCTGTCTGTCTGTCTATCTGTCTATCTGTCTATCTATCTATCTATCTATCTATCTATCTATCTATCTATCCATCCATTTACCTATCCATCCATCTATCCATCCATCCATCCATCTATCATACATCTATCTATCTACCGACCTACTTACCTACCTACTCACCCACCCACTCACCCTCCTACACACCTACTCACCTACCCACCTATCTACCTACCTACCCACCCACCCACCCACTTAACAAACAACCAACCTACCTACCTACCTATCTATCTATAATAAAACAATAAAGTGATAACAGTGATAATAAATTTTACAAATAACTATTATGTAACACAGAAGTACTTTCAATTATTTTCAAACTATCATCAAGTGAAAACCTTTAAATTAGGTTATCAGATGAAGATAATTAGAAAAATAACTGAAAATACTTCTATGATTTGTAAAATTTATCATCTCAGTTAATATTTGATTATATTATTACTTTTTATAAAAATAATCTATAATGAACATTTTATTTGATTTCTATATATATAGAAAAAAATCAATAAATATGTTACATATGATTATAAAAATTAAAATTATAATAATCAATAAATAGGGTATATGAGCACAGACTTTCACATGACCCACCACTCTCCACACTATCTCATAACACTGATACACTTGAACACATATATGTTGAAAAGATAAATAATCACCAATATCCGTATTTCATGCTAAACCAGCAATCCTCAGTTGGTCCAGATTACCATCTCTACACATATATGCTATAAGTGCTCAGATATATATTAAGATAGCCAAACCTTATACTTTAATGGACAGGCTTCAGTCTACTCCACACTCCAACTCTTCAACCATCCATCCAATTGAAAATCTGATGATGCAATGCTCAAAGGCCACCCTGAGGCCAAGATTCTTGTCACACCAATGGGTGTGACAAGAATAAGAATATCCCAGATAAAGATTTTAAATATTTTCTCTTACCACACTTATTAATAAAAGCTTGTTTGAGCTATTGGTATGCTCTCTATATTAGAAAAATGAAAATTATAATATTAACATAAAATGATTTTTTAATTTTTTCACATCAGTATATTTGAGCCATTACTCTAAAAGCCATTTAAATGCAGAAAACTCTTTTGTTAGTCATACCAGACATTTGCACATTTCGTTTTCAATGTTTTAGATCCTTACATTCAAATATAAATTGCTTGATTACAATAATTGCTCACCATTTTCTTGAGTTCATCTGGCAGAGGATATTCTTAACTGACAGAAGACAACATGTTGCATTTTGGGAAAAATTACAATGAGTATTATCACAATTTTAGCTATTTAAATGTGCACATTCATATTATTTAAATTGTAATTAAATTAAACTGTGTCACAGCCATTATTGTATATTAAAATTGTTTAGACTTGTTCCAGATATGGTTTTTATTTGTTTCCACTAGCTTTTAAATAGCTCCCTGCAGAACATTAATATTGTTCTTTAAAGAGGAACAATGAAAAAATATATTAGTAACCAGAATATCTAATTTCCAGATGGGAAAGCAATACATCTTTTAGTTATAAGATAAAATATCTGGGTACTCACTTCTCTTTAATGAATGGATATCAAGACAAATCAGTCAGCTACTGAAAAAATTTCTAAAAACAATCCTAAGTGTGTTTGTAAGTTGAAAAATAATATGAGTTTTTGCACAACCACAAGTTGCCAGACAGATTCAGGAATTATTGAATAATAAATTATGACAACATTTAAATATTTCAAGAATAAACTGTATCACTATGTATTTACTAATTCTAAATTTTAGGAGAAAAATAATTTATTAATGTCATCACACAAGTGTACTCTGAAATTTAAAAAGTATTATCATTTACATATTTATTTAAACTAATAAAGAGAGCTTTGAACTTCCATCATCAGATTTTCAATGAAATGGATGGCTGAAGAGTTGTGGTTGGAGTAGTTTGAAGCCTGTCCATTAAATTATGAAGATTGCCTATCTTAATATAAATCTGAGCACTGATTATATATATATGTTAAAACGAAGATTTGCACGGGTTAAATATATAAAATACATATTTTGCGGGTTCATCCATGTTAAAAACTTTTAATATTAATATACTGACGTTTTGACTTGGTCACACAAGCCATCCACAGAGTTATAAAAGATAGAAAGATGGTTGTAGAGGCGCTACAATCACTTATTTGAATAAAATGTTAAAATTCCACCAATAGCAAAAAATGTTACATTTAGGAATGTTTTTTTAAAAAAAATCTTTCCAAATAGGAGGAAGTTTACATGTATCATCTCACTTATTGATACAATATGGCCTTTTAAGTATCTCAATAGCTTCTCTAATTTTGCATTGGTAGAGATTATCACATCTGGATATGATCCTGATACTAGAAAAATCAATTTTATGACCTGAATCTATAGTATGGAGTGAGAGTGCTGATGATGATGAGTGTTGTTTAACTGCATTAGCATGCTCATCTCTCCTAATACTGATGCGACGGTTACTCATACCTATGTAAGAAGCTTTACAATTTTTACATGAGATTTGATAGACACCATGAGATTCAAGAGGGATTGAATCCTTAGGCTTGGTTATTATATAGCTGATTTTTTGATGATCAGAAAATGCTGTATCTATATTATAGCATTTTAATATACGCCCAATACTGTCTGTAGTTCCTTTTACATATGGAACACAAATCCTAAGAGCTGATTTATCATCTTTTTGTTTCCTATTTTGTCTATTTTGGGCTTGAAATAAGGCTTTTTTTTATAAATTTGTAATTATAACTATTTGCTAATAAAACACTATTAATATGATTTATTTCTTAAAGATGTGTCTCATCTGAAAGGTTAATTGCTCTATTTAAAAAAGTTTTGGCTACAGAAACTATCTGAGTTGGGTGATGATGAGAATGGAAATGCAAATATCTGTCTGTGTGTGTATCCTTTCTGTAAATAGAAAAAGATAAACTATTTGGTGTTCTGGTGACTAGAACATCAAGAAAAGGGAGTTTTCCATCAGACTCTGTCTCCATTGTAAATTTAATATGAGGATGCATATTATTTAAATGTAAGAAAAAATTATCTAATTTATTTTTTCCATGTTGCCATATGACAAAAGTGTCATCTATGTATCTGAGCCAAATGAGAGGTTTTAAAGATGATGATTCTAAAGCACGAGTTTCTATATATTCCATGAATAAATCAGCTATTACTCCTGAGATAGGTGAGCCCATAGGAGTACCAAAAAACGTCAGTATATTAATATTAAAAGTTTTTAACACGGATGAGCCCGCAAAATATATATATATATACATGTGTGTGTGTGTGTGTGTGGAGATAGTAATTTGGACCAACTGATGATTGCTGGTTTAACATGAAATATTTGTATTGGTCCTTATTTATCTTTTCGACATGTGTATGATCAGGTGGGTCAGCAATATGGCATGGAGAGCTGAGGGTCGTGTGAAAGTCTTATTTTGGATCCTTATATATTACATTATATATGTGCAGGTGGGTGTAAGCCTGTGCAGTGTATTAATTTAAACTAATAAAATTGTTCAGTATTAAAAAAAATTGTCTAATTAAAATAAAGAAAAATACAACTTTAATTATGAATACAATATTCTTTATTACTATGATACTTTAACAAAAAATTTTAATCTAAAACTGAAGTAAAATTATACATCATCATTAAGTATTTTTTTTCATTATTTCAAATAATTATAATTTGTTTATTTAGTGTAAAAGTTGAGTGAAAGATTTGAAAGCTAAAAGGCTGGATTAAAGCCTAAATCTATTTACTTTCTGTTCTCAAATGTTCTGACTTCTTAATTAATGTCTTATTGTATTTTTTTAACAAAATTTGTAACAGTGTATTTTTTCAATATGTATTTATTCAATATTAAATGAAAAATATTATTTGAGTATATCAATAATTTTTGTTAACACAATACCGACTATAAATCATCAACTCTTACCAAATACACTCTGCAGATCTTCATGTGTTGCTGCGGTAGTGGTATTATGTTTTATAAATGTATTTGTGGGAGTGTTTGAATGGTATCTTCACTGAAATTGTATTATAATTTTAGATCGAATGGTTTTGCTAAAATGGTAATAAATTTACATCGTCTTGCATTGGTGGTCGAGAGGTCAGCGCGCCTGCCTTGCACTTGCAGGCAGTTGCCCGGGTTGCGGGTTCGCGTCCCGGCCGATGCTATGACACTTAAAAAAAAAAAAATTCTTATTTCTATTTTTAGATAAGAAAACTCTATAGTTCAAAGGTCAGTTTCCATTGCTCAGTTTATATTTATAAAGCAGGAATATAGGTTTTAATTATTTGTAAAAATAATTTGTTTTAAGATTATTCACATTATTTTAGAAGATAACTGAAATGCAGGCTTATTATCTGTATCGATGTATGTAACATATAGGGTATATGAGCAGAGACTTTCACATGACCCACCACTCTCCACTCTATCTCATAACACTGATACACTTGAACACATAGATGTCTAAAAGATAAATAATCACCAATATATGTATTTCATTCTAAACAAGCAATCATTAACTGATCTAGATTATCATCTCTACACACATATGCAATAAGAGCTCAAATATATATTATAAGAATCTTGGCCTCAGGGTGGCCTTTGAACGTTCCATCATCAGATTTTCAATTGGATGGATGGTTGAAGAGTTGGAGTGTGGAGTGGATTGAAGCCTGTCCATTAAAGTATGAAGATTGGCTATCTTAATATATATCTGAGCACTTATTGCATATATGTGTAGAGATGATAATCTGGATCACTGATGATTGCTGGTTTAGCATGAAATACGCATATTGGTGATTATTTATCTTTTCGACATATATGTGTTCAAGTGTATCAGTGTTATGAAATAGAGTGGAGAGTGGTGAGTCGTGAAAAGTCTGTGCTCATATACCTTATATATTATTTTAGAAGATGTTTTTAATAATAAATGTAGAATACTTTTTTTTTTAAGTTGTGCTATGTTTTTGAATGATCTAAACTTATGTAAAGGGATACAAAAAAATTACACTTTTCGAGCTAACATAAATATATACTTTTTTTGTTTAGATATTAATTCATTATTTTAAATATTTTTTTATTCTTTTAGTTTTGGCTATTATTTTAATTTATAATTATATTAAAAGTTTTATTTTCGCCAATAAATTCTATTCAAACTGAAGTCTACATATATAAAGAGTAAATGCACAGTTTGAGCCCCATTTTATTGGTTTTAATTATGAAGACTTAAAATTATTTACAGCTTATTTATAATTTGCTCTGGAGAGTATAAACTGCAAATTATAGGGATTAAAGATTGGTTTAATGCTTTTAATACCTTTATACATTTTCATATTCAACGTACCTTTTGAATTGATTTCCACTTTATTATATTTTATGCAATAGAGCACGTTACAATATTAACTATGAGATAAACCTTGTGTTATGAGCAATTTTTTCAGTTATAATTTGCAGAGTTATTTAAATAGAAATTTTTTTTTGACCATTCATGTATAAAGTTTTAGTGAAATTTTGAAATTTAAGTAATACTTCATTAATACATTATACAGGCTTAACACCTGCATTTATATACGTAATATATGCGGGATTCGAATTCACACTTTCACACGACCCACAACTCTCAGTGCCATTTTGTACTGCTGACCCACCTGATCACACATGTTGTAAAGGGTCAGCAGTATAAGATGGCGATGAGAGATGTGGGTCGTGTGAAAGTCTGAGTTCGAATCCCGTAATACTGCATTATAAATCTGTAATTGTAATAAGAAAATAATATAAAAAAATATTGTAGAATAAACGCTGCATAATAATTTAGATAGTTTTAACTGAAATACCCAAGCTTATTATATACCTGTGTCTATATATGTAATATATAGGGTATATGAGCACAGACTTTCACACGACCCACCACTCTCCACCCTATCTCATATCACTGATACACCCAAACACATATATGTTGAAAAGATAAATAATCACCAATATACGTATTTCATGCTAAACCAGAAATTATCAGTTGGTCCAGATTACCATCTCTACACATACATGATTGTGTCCTGTACATGAGGGGTCAGATTGATCTTAGGTCAACATAGGTGTGACAAGAATCTCAGCCTCAGGGTGGCCTTTGAGCATTCCATCATCAGATTTTCAATTGTATGGACGGTTGAAGAGTTGGAGTGTGGAGTAAATTGAATCATGTCCATTAAAGTATGAGGATTGGCTATTCTAATATATCTGAGCACTTATAGCATATATGGATAGAGATGGTAATCTGGACCAACTGATGATTGCTGGTTTAGCATGAAATACATATATTGGTGATTATTTATCTTTTTAACATATATGCGTTTGGGTGTATCAGTGATATGAGATAGTGTGGAGAGTGTTGGGTCGTGTGTAAGTCTGTGCTCATATACCCTATGTATTAGATAGTTTTAATAGGTTCAACTTTTTTTTCTTCTGTTTACTTTTTTATTTAATTAATTTGTTTGTTAATCATTATTTGAAGGCATTAAATTTGCATGATCTAACAAAAAAACGTTACTGCCATACAATTAAGAAAATCTTAGATTTAATGAACTTCCTATTAAATTCTGATATAAACATTATTTTCTTCAATTAAAGATAATTACATTGAATTTTAAGCATCTTTAATTCTAGTAAATTTTAATCTTTTGAATCGTTTAAAATATATTATAAATATTTGATAAGAATGCAAATTACTTATTTTGATGGAACTATCAAATCCGTAAATTTGCTGAGTTACTTGTCATAAAATATTAATAATTAGAATAAAAAATAATATCATTTATTATCTTGTAAAGATGTTAAACGTAGCAGTATTAATTGATCCGTTATAAATAACAAACTTACACAACATTTAATGTAGAACAAGCAGATATATAATCAAAGATAACTGAGTCATCATTTATTACTAAACACAATTAGTTACAAAAAAATGCAAACATTAAAATATTTAAAAAGTGTCAATCAAATATCACACTTTAAAAAATCAATCTACAAATGTATTTTTTCTAAGTGCTTCTGCTTAAATTTACATATCTAGCTATTTATTTGTGTTTAATGTTGCCAGTCAATAGATTGATAATAATTCAAATAAGAAAACAAAATAAATTTTCACTTTCATTTACTTTCAAAATCCACGACAGTCTTATATGTTTATCGAAATTCATTTGCACATACAAACATGTATTTATTACATGTTTGTGTGTGCGGACGAATATATATGTAATACATTTAGAACCAAAATTTTTTTAGATGCTACATTGGATAGAGTAAATGACTGAAGAGAGGTTGAAAGTCCGGGTTCAAATTCTCTTTAATTACATCTAACTTAAGTATATATACTATATTTGTATTTAAATATTACACACACATATATAATATTTATAAATACAAGTAAATTGGTTTTAATTTCTCCTTATATGTAAAAACAAAAATACTTAATTGTAATTTATTAATTAGAGAAAATATAACTTACTATTAAAAATTTATCGGCTGAACGTTTTCGAGGAACCATGCCTCATATTCATAGCCTCATGGTTCCTCGAAAACGGTCAGCCGATAAATTTTTAATAGTAAGTTATATTTTCTCTAATTAATAAATTACAATTAAGTATTTTTGTTTTTACAAGTAAATTTTACATATCCGGAGTCTAGATGTAGTATACAGGATTTGAATACAGACATTCAAACTCCCTTCTGCCATCCATTCTAACTCATACAACCGATACATTTGACAACACAAATGTAAAAAAAACAAAACTCCAATATATGTATCACGCACTCATCAGTTAGGCCAAATCATCATCTTCCACACACATATATAATCAGTGCTCAGTTTATATTAAGATAAAAAAATCTGCACACTTTAACGGAAAGGCTTCAATCTACCCCACCCTCCAACTTTTCAGCCGTCATACCATTGAGAAGCTGGTGCTGCATCATCAGATTTTCAATAGTATAGATAGATAGCTGAAGAGTTGAAGAAGTTGGAATAGATTGAAACCTATCCATTAAAGTGTGTAAATTTTCTATTTTAATATAAACTGAGCACTGCTTATATATACATGTGGAAGATGTTGAACTGGACTAACTGATGAGTGTGGTTCAGCATGAAATATATATATATTGGAGATCATTTATCGTTTTCACCTATGTAGTTCAGCATGAAATATATATATATTGGAGATCATTTATCGTTTTCACCTATGTAGTCATGTGTATCAGTTGCATGAGCTAGAGTTAATGGCTGAAACAAGCTTGAAAATCTGTGTTCATATCCCATATATATCCGAGAAATGGACACTGAATAGAAGAGTAATACAGAGACATCAGACTGTTCAAAGAAGTATGAAGAGATGCATGTTAGGAGTAACAAGAAGAGATCGAAAATGCAATATATGGTTAAGAGAACAAACAGGTGTAACATACCTTATTGAAAAAATTAAAAGACTGAAGTGGAGTTGGGCTGGATATATTGCTAAAAGAGATGATAATAGATGAACAATTGAAATCTTAAACTGGATTCCAAGAGATTGTAAAAGATCCAGAAAGAATCCACATGTGAGATGGATGGATGAAATAAGGAAGTGTGCAGGGGTGATGTGAAAAAGCAAATCTAAAGATTGGAGAAGATGAATTGAACTTGGAGAGACATTCATTCTGCAGTGGATTGACTGATAATGGTTGTTGATGATGCTAACATTGTGCAAGTCTTGCAGGATTAATATGTAACTGCAAAGGTAACAAAAATGAATGCATTTTTGCCTAATGATCAAAACTGTAACAATAAAATTCTATTAACTGCAGATATAAATAATGCACAAATGAATTTAATGCAAATTTCTACTCCCAAAGCACAGTGTCCAAGTACTCAGTTATCTTTAATAGCTTTGTTCAAGACTGAAATTAATATATAGTATCAGAAATTTTATAGTATAAAATTTAATAAAGTGCTGCATATAGAACATTGACATTAGTGCTAGATAAACATATATAATATCCGATTTTAGATATATAAATGCTCTCCTTTATTTAAAAGTCTATTACAATTTGATCTACAAGGGTCAAATTTCTCATCTCACATATATTCGAAATTTTCTATTTTAGATAAATACATCAAATATTATTATTAATCATTTATTAACCTAAAGATTATCATATTATATTTTAGACCAAACATAAACTTTAAATTTTATTATTCGTATGCTTCAAAGCAGATTTTTGGCTGACAATAGCTAGATATCTATTTAATAGTTACTAATTAGATGGCTATAGATAAACTTCTATAAAAATGTTATTAGTTTGTTTAGAAGCTTAAAAAATGCTAATCTTTTACAGAGAAATTATTGCAGATTAAACATAAGACAGGCTAATTCGCTAAACACTATACACACTTTTTCTATCTATCTATCTATCTATCTATCTATCTATCTATCTATCTATCTATCTATCTATCTATCTATCTATCTATCTATCTATCTATCTATCTATCTATCTATCTATCTATCTATCTATCTATCTATCTATCTATCTATCTATCTATCTATCTATCTATCTATCTATCTATCTATCTATCTATCTATCTATCTATCTATCTATCTATCTATCTATCTATCTATCCATCCATCCAACACCACCCACCCATCTATCTATCTATCTATCTATCTATCTATCTATCTATCTATCTATCTATCTATCTATCTATCTATCTATCTATCTATCTATCTATCTATCTATCTATCTATCTATCTATCTATCTATCTATCTATCTATCTATCTATCTATCTATCTATCTATCTATCTATCTATCTATCTATCTATCTATCTATCTATCTAAATAAACAAATAAATAACTAAATAAATAGGAACTCAAAATAAGTTTAAACATACTTCCCATTCTTCTCTGTACCACAGAGAATAATTACAAATAAACAGAAAAATATACTTTTTTTTATTTACCTGTTTAAGATTTTCTTCATCACTTTTTTAGCACTAGAGAAAAACTGTTTTTTTTTTTTTTTTTTGCATATTTTTCATTCAAATAAAAATTATTTTACATTATAATTTTATTTTTGTATAGTTTTTACTAAACATAAATTTAGAAAATTCATATAATGTAAAATTTAAAACAATCAACTTCGCAAAAATAAAACAAAACAATAGACTAACTTTTTCTTCATTAATAAAAAACAATAAGAAAATATATGAGAGGTGGTAGTTTTGGTTTGATGTCTTGTAAATATTTATTTCAATAATTTCTGCATAAAAACTATTGAATAGAAATAAAATGACATTGTAAACATTAAATAATTACAGAGAATCAAATGTTCAACAATTTCTTTAAAAAATTATAAATAAACAAAAGAAATTGAATTATAAATTCATTTGTATTCTAATAGAAAATAGTGGTATATATTGAAAATATTAATTTTGGTTTAATTTAATGGGGACTTATTTTTTCATTTAATTCCCAATTATTTTGTGGAAAGATAATGATTTTAGAAAATATTACTATGAATAAAGTAGGACATTTTTTTAAACTGCAAAAATAGCCTATATTTTGGTCTCAACAAATACAATGGAAAATGTAACAATAATATCTTGCATTGAATTTATAAACCCGCAGTAATGGAATATGATATCTTTTTTTAAATGTATTCACTATTGTAATCTATATTGCTGGATGTTGTGGTACATATGTTAAATTCTTAGCTGAATTGCTGTTTATTATGATAAATTTGCCTGATTGGTGATATGAAGTAGGTATGCTTTTTATTAATGAACAGTTTTTAAACTGTAGTGATTGTAAAAGACTTAGATACAGACCACATATGAGATGAATAGATGAAATAAAAAATGTGCTAGAATGATATGGGGAAGAAAGGCTCGAGATTGGAGAAGATGAATTTGATTTGAAGAGACTTTCATCCTGCCATGAATCAATAATCATTGCAAATAATGATGATGGTTTATATAAGTTTATTAAAATCATTAGTAATTAATTAGTATTCATCCATTTAAAAATATTAAATAAATGGGGAAAAATATTTTTTATTTATCTATAGTTTTTATTTGTTGTATTGGAAAGTGTTGCAGATAAGGCTTACATGTATGTTGGGTAATATACAGTACCTTATTTGCTTATATATCCATGATTAAAATATTAGACAACATGAAATTAAAACTTATTACTTATATATATTCTTTTGTCAAGATTGATTTCCCAAATCAAATAACACCAAACTACATATATTTATACTTTAGAAAATCATATATAATATATATAATCTCAATGTATAACATATATATTAATCTTGGAAGTATTATATATGATATATTTTCATTGTTTGATTCAGTGTTGACAATCTTTAAAATGAAAAAAACAACAACTATCAAACATGATAACTAATAATATTAATCAATTATAAATATTTTTAAAGTAAATTATATGATTGATTTATTATTCCATTTCCTCTTGCCAAAGTGTTTCAGGCAACTCTCTATATAAGAAAATGATGTACAAAAAAAGGTATATTTTTTTTTATTAAAATTATTGTCTTATGCTGTTACCTGAGGTTTAAAGTTTATATTTGTGCTAATGATAATCTGTAGTTTAGTAAATGATTAGTAATAATCATTATTGTATTTATCTGAGGTGGATAGTGTCAATGTTATGAGTGGAGTGGGTTTGCCAGTTGTAAATAAAAATGTAACAATATTTTAATTACCTATTGAATTAGTTATGTGAGAGGTCTGATTTGGAGGAGAAAACATTATTAGAAAATTTTCAATTTGTATAGAATTTATTTTTGAATTTGCTATATTTAACTTAAAATATATATAATAGAAATTGATGCTTATATCACTGTACAATGAATGTTTTTAAAATATTTTCTTGCTTAGCATAAGATAATAATTAGCAAGAATAGAACAACCATTTATTATTCTGTCTCATTTATTAATAAAGATGTTTGTCTCAAACATTTAGGTTAAAAAGAATCAATATTTAAATCAATCATACAATGCATCTAAATATATTTTAAATTAACTTCTTCCCGACAGTTGATAAACCTGAGAGTTTTCTCGATTTAAACGTTATCGATATCGATTCAAACATATGAAAATATGTAATAGATAGCTTCTGTATTCTCATTAATTAATGTTGTATTCTGGGTTAGAGATTATTTTAAAATATTTATTATTCAATGATTGAGTCTTAATCTCAATTATTATATATCTTAAGGCATTGGATGTATTATATATATATATATATATATACACACACACTTAGTTAATTGACTAATTCTTGATAATTATCTGTAATCTATCAAATCTTCCACGTTTGCCATGCATTAGTGTAAAACTTATTACAAATTCTGAGCAATCTTTTTGTGAAAAATGTCTCAGATCAACCCCTCTCACTATAAATATATTTTATTTAATACTTCTGTACCGAGTTAGGTGATTGCTAAGCATATTCATGGTTAAAAATCAAAATGATAATAATTAAAACATAAATGAAAAACACAAATTGTTATTTCTGTAGAGAAATCTTCAGATGACACAATGCTATAGATATTTTTAAATTTTATATGATTTTTTATTTTAAGTAAAATCTTTATTGACAAAAGCAACACTTATCTACACATTGTAGATCTCCATATTTGTTTATTTTTTTTAATTATAAATTACTTCTTTATCCAAATAACATTTATATTAATTTTTCAGCTTATTAATTTCATAACTCATATGAAAGCAGATCAATACATGAACAAACTTAATTCACTATGTGAGATACTGATGCAGTTGTTAAAGTAATTATTCCATTCATTATCATGTTTTTTTTAAACAATTATATATATTTTTTCCATATGTCATAGCATCGACCAGGAGGCAAACCCATAACCGTCTGCAACCAACTACTTGCTTGCAAGGTGGCTGCGATGACCTCTCGGTTAACAACGCTCAACAACAATTATATTTTTTATTGTCAAAAATCATTTCACATCTTATTGTTCTTAGTATATTTAGAGTTAACATCACATGACCACCACCTCTTATGCTTGTGTATAACTGTTGTTGTGCGTGGCAATATATATAGTGAGTTTTTGCCTGTTTTATATTTAGAATTGTAACAAACCATTGCTTTATGGGAATGAAATCCTTTAATATTGATTCTTATTTATCTTTTTGAATTTATATATGGAGTATGAAATAATTTTGATCTTAAAAAGGTAAGTGGTACACATTTTTCAAACAAATGAAAAAGATCTATTTTCTTGCCTTACAAAAAGTACATAAAAGGTCTAAACTCATATTTAACCTACTATCTATATAAACGTTCATTGGACAAAACCATTTATAATTTAAAACTGAATTTGATAAAATATTGTCAATCATGTATTAAAAACCTTAATCACAGTCAAATCCATCCAAGACTATGGAATACTGATTATTAGCTGCTTATTAATACACCTGGGTCTTGTTTTATGCTGATTATTTTAGTGCCATTTTGAAGTTATGTGATTCACGTTTCTTCTTAATATCCTTCATATTTCACTATATTTATTAGATATCAAAAAATTTAAATTATTAATAACTTATTTTCACTTGAAATAGTTTGTTTTTTTCCCCAAAATATAACGTTATATTAGCAGCTAACGTGAATATAGCCTGAAGCTGTATTTAGACTTTAGCTTCTATGTAAATAACCTATTTATACTAATGAGTAAATAATAATAATAGATTTATACTTACATGTAAAAATATCACAATCAATATTCAAAAAAATTAAACTTTTAAAACGTATATTTTGTTATATATAACAGAAATAAATAATCTTTTTGTTTTGATTTTGATCTCATTTTTTTAATATAGAAACAGAAAACCATTAACACAGCATAAGACTGAAAGTGGTGCTAGTTGTATATCACATCACGAATAAAAATAAAGTGGTTAACAGGTTTCTCTGGGCATAATTGCTGAGAGATTCTTGACTTTGTTTAAGGAGAAGCTACAATACATCACATCACATCGAGTCTGATTTCTTTCCAGTTTACAAATGAACGCTAGCGCTAATGATTAAAATATGTATGAAAAATGTAAAATTAAATATTGTAGTTAATAAAAAAAGTAAAAAAAGTTTGTCTTGTATTAATTTTTTTCAAATGTTTGAAATTTTTTATTAGGCATACTTTATTTGCTTATTTTTTAATGCGAATTTTAAAGTAATTTTTCTTTGTTGCTTTGCTTTTATGCGAATTCTGAAAATTACAGACCCTATCCTCCATGTTTCAAGGTAAGTTAAGTCTATTTTTGTGGGATTTTTTTTAATGTGGGTTTTCTGTGGAACCTATCTACCACATAAAACAAGACCCAGATGTACTTTTAAATCGTTACATTTAATATTTATCAAGCTACTTAAGTTTAATTCATTATTCAGGATCTTGTAGTCATGAAAAAATAATTCTCTACCATATTTAATTTTATTAATTTGATTAATATTTAGTGATGATAGTCTAAAACCTTTGTCTTGATTGTGCTTTTATATATGATACATATAATCTTGGATCAATAAGATTGAAGCTTTTTTGAACAATTGGTAATTGTAAAATTGAAATTTCTACAAGTGTGAAGATTTGTAAGTTTGTTATAAGAAATACAAGCATAGGGACATTTTTTTCCCAATATGTCTTCTCACAATTACTTGTAGCAAGCTGTAGATAGATATATGGTAAAATAGAATATTGATTGATTTTATATATATATATATATATATATGTATGGATTTTAAAAATGGTATCACAGCCTTATTAAATTCAATAATGGTACTCTCTTACATGATGATAATGATATTTTGAATTGTTAGATGAATATTTTACTAATCTTTTAAATTAGAATAAATAGATAACTTTTATGGATATATTTATTATTCCATCAAGCAGAAAGGGCCACATATTTCATTTTAATCTGATTACTTTGTCCCATAACAAGTTATGTTTCTTCTTTTTAGTGAACCCAATAATAGATTTACTTCTATCCACAATACACTTCTTAAGAGAATTTAATGTTTCATAATATGACAACCCTGGAGGTCCAAATCAGCTACTTTAGTTTTAATATATTCTGAAAATTAATATGACTAGTAGATATTTCTAAAAAATGAACATCAGTGTTTTTATGATTAAGACTGGAATAAGATCTACTTCTTAATGCAGATATAAGTTTTAGTCTTGGAACATATTAATCTATGATCTATTTAATAATCAGTGCTTGTAACTGAATATGAACTTCTCTTCCAATCAGAATCCAACAATAATGCAGTTTATTAAATGGCATTGCTTTGAGTATAAATTTGTCCAAAGTGTTTGAATAGTCAATCCATGTATTGTGAAAAAAATCGGTAACTATAGATCATTTTAATTTATAGCATCAATACCAATATTCAACAACTTTTGGCCAAAATATATTATTTCTCCCTACATGTGCAGGAAAGTTACCAAGAAAAAATTAATCATTTAATGTTATTGTTGGAATAATACTAACCTGTTCAAAATAAAAACTTTCTTTCACTGAATTTGGTGAATTTAAGATCATAGCAGATGCACTAATAAAATGAATATATTTTAACACTATTTATTCATCCATACAATGAGGAATTTCAGCAATAGAAGACACTAAATTAGAATTTACAACAAATCCATCACTATGCTTCTTCTTTTACTGACTAATCTGTCTTTTCAAAAACATATAGCCATCTACATTTTCTATTAATGAGTTCCATCAGTGATATTTCTTGATTTAAAGTTTTAATACTCTTATCCACTATTGTACTTTTATTTCCTCATCTTATATTCCTTGTACCTATAATTGGGGAAAAAATAGATTTATAATACTTATCAGCAGTAATTCCACAGCTAGCTCCTTTACCAATACTGCTGATATTATTGTTTCTCTTACTGTCATAAGCAATCTTCTAGGCATGATGAATTTAAGACTAAGATAGATCACTTTTAAAACCCATTTCTAAGCTCTTTCTCTTAGATGGTAGACAGGAGGATAACCAAATAGAGCTGCTTATCCATACAATCCTTGCCATTTAAACCTTCTTTCTTAAATCCAATTCCAAACTGACTTATTAGTGATTATATTGCCTTGAACAAAGATAACAATCGAGGGCTACTAGCCTACTAAATATTTTCTTAAATTGCTTTTTAATTTATGAGAGTGGAGCTAATAAAACAATAAAAAAGGGAAATGGAGTAAGAAATTGTGCGATTATAGTTAAAGAATAAAAACATAGTTACACAATCATGCACTTTGATAGTCACAATCAATATAAAGAGATGACTAATGACATAAAAATCTCATAATGGCTGAGCCTTATACTTACTTAAGTAACTAAAGAAGGAAAAAATAAAGATAGAAAGTTTGTTTTATTCAGAAAAAGTATTTAGTCATTGATGATCCAATATCCTATCCTGCAAGGCTGCAGAAGGTTTTGGTGAAACATAGCTTATTTGTTACTCATTATCAACTTTTTTATGTGAAGGTCGTTTATCCCATTATCTCCATCTTCAGAACCCTTTAGCAATCTGAGATCAATATATTGATTTGAAATTAACTGCTCACTCACTAACATCATAGTAATACATGATTTAATAATTCTTTCATGATTCGCAATAACTTATTCAGATTTATGTACATGTTACTTACAAATGTCCATTGAGATATTTTTTTTAAATATTAAATAAAACCTTTTTATTATTAAATGCTTTTATTGATATTAAAAAATTGGTTTATTTGTTGGTATGCAAATTTCTAAACTTTTGATCTTTTAAAGTTAGATTGAAATTTTAAAATTGAGGTTTAGTACATTTAATTCAATAGAATTGCTTGAAATTTAGTATACAACTAATTAATCCCAGAATAATTCATACAGGACACTAACATTTTTGGTAAGTCAACTAGTTTCTTAGATATGGAACAGAGAGTGGGTATATGTTGAATATTTTTATATTTAAGATTCTTCTTAGACCTTTCATTTGTTTTAAGTATGGCTTCAAAGAAGTCTGTATAGAGATTTTTTTTAAATAATAAGGAAGTTTGTTTATAATATAGTATTGTTAAGCTTTTTGTAATAAAAAAAACATTTTTTAAATAAAGAGAAAAAATGTTAACAACACTTTTAAACAGAAAAGTTACTGATTTCTTATACATTTATTATGTACGCATACTAAATATGATATATACAGAGACATAATTTATAGAAATATCTACTGATATTTTTTTTTTTTTTTTTTTCCCCCCCCCCCCCCTTTTTTTTTTTTTTTTTTTTTTTCTTTTTTTTTTTCCTCTTTTCTTTTTTTTTCCCGGGGGCATATATATATAATCAACGGTAAATACAATATTATAGTCTAAATTCTTTTGTAGCACTTTCAATTATGTGGTAATCCTCGTCAGCTTTAACTGAATTTCAAATTTTTAAACTTAATGTTACATATATTTCCATAAGCTGTGTATGGCCATATTTGCAACTTGCCTATTAATAATATTATTCTTATATTTATCAATTAATATTGCCTCTTTAATTTTCCTCTTTTCATGATTTCTTTCTTCCATTAATATTTTTATTTCATTACTATTAAATGCAAACTTATGATTACAAATTTTTTCATGGTCAAAGAATTCGGAAGCTGTATTAAATTGATTATTTACATTATTTTTAATTCGATTATATAATAATTGATGCTCCTTTAATATTTTTTCCACAGAACATCTCGATTCACCTATATAAAATTTGTGACATCCACATGAAATTTTATAAATTATATTACTTCTTTGCAATTTAGGAATTATACTCTTCAAATTATTAATCAATCGATTAACATTTGGAGGAACACAAAATGAAATATTATACTTTTCTTTAAATATATAATTTATCAAATTTCATGTGGATGTCAGAAATTTTATATCGGTGAATCAAGATGTTCTGTGGAAAAAAGATTGAAGGAGCATCAATTATTATATAATCGAATTAAAAATAATGTAAATAGTCAATTTAATACAGCTTCAGTATTCTTTGACCATGAAAAAATTTGTAATTATAAGTTTACATTTAATAGTAATGAAATAAAAATATTAATGGAAGAAAAAAAATCATAAAAAGAGAAAAATTAAAGAGGCAATATTAATTGATAAATATAAGATTAATATTATTAATAGGCAAGTTGCAAATATGGTCATACACAGCTTATGGAAATATACATAACATTAAGTTTAAAAATTTGAAATTCAGTTAAAGCTGATGAAGATTACCACATAATCGAAAGCACTACAAAAGAATTTAGACTGTAATGTTGTATTTACCATTAATTTTTTTATATACATATATATTATAATGGGTATTGTATTTTACACACACACATATATATATATATATAAACAAAAAAGACTTATAAATCCAAGAAATAATATTATATTTCAACCAGAGGACTGGTTTTTATCAGAAAGAAAAAATACACAGTAAAATGGTGATAATCAAAAATTACAGATTTGATAAAAGATTATAAATTTAACAAACCCCCCCTGATTGGTCACAAAATCTAACACAGAATATCTACCCAATCAATGACAAAATTCAAACAAAAAAAAAACAAAAAAAAAAAAAAAAACTACATTTCCTCATAATCAAGCTTAAATTCTATTTAAATTGAAATAAAAATATATAAATAAATAAAAAATCCAAAATTAAAATATACATATGTGCATACATACAAAAATTAGACTATGCTCACATACAAAAATAGCTGTGCTCACATTAATATTCATTAAAAACTAAAATACTTATTTATTTTAATCAAAAATTATAGTTAGTGCGAAGTACAATAATTTATAATAATTAATTATTTATCTATTTACCAATTAAACACAGATATTAAACATCCATATAACCAATCTTTACATAAAAAAATCTCATATAAGAAAATTTTCACATAAAAAAACTTTCACATAAAAAACTCACATATAAAAACCATTTAGGAGACCAGGTAACCCAGAGATGTAATATTTCCAGTGTTTAAATTCAATCCATGTGGTTCTAAGGTCTTGAATTTAAAAATAAAAAACTTTCCTTTTGTTTCCTCTCCCTTGTAGAAGAAAAACCTTCCTGAAGAATTACTACTCTTAAATCATCAATTGAATGATTCGGTAAATTAAAGTGTTTTGAAACCGGTCTATCTTTATTCTTACACAAAATGTCAAATCTATGATGAGTCATTCTGACATGGAAACTATTTGCTGAATCACCTATATACTGGTTTAAACATCTACTACACTCTATCAAATTTATCAAATTAACATTTTTACATGTAACATAATTAGGAATATACCATTTAAAATTACGATTCTTAGTACTAAAGACCACTTTTGTCACAACAATATGTTTACATGTAAAACATCTTTTATCCTCACATGGAGAACATCCTTTTTCCTGTACAGAACTACTAATAAAATTAGTTTTGACAAGTATATCTCTAAGTGATCCATGTTTTCGTTATACAACCTTAGGTGGATCAGAAAAAATAGATTTTAAATAATCTGTGGAGTGTAATATGTTAAAATGTTTCGCCAATATCCGGTTAATATTAGGTAAATCTCTATTAAAAGTAAGAACCAATGGTGGAACATCTAATTGTTTTTTACATTTTTTAGATAAAAGAAGTTTCTTTCTATCAATTAAAGAAGATCTCCTTACTGCATTATCCAACAATGTCTTAGGATACTTCATATTGACCAATCTATTATATAAAATACTATTATTTTGTTGAAGAAATTTCTCATCATTACAAATCCTCTTCATTCTTAAAAATTGACTATAAGGAATATTAGCCTTTAAATGTTTAGGATGGTTACTATAAAAATGTAGATAGCATTATCCAACAATGTCTTAGGATACCTCATATTGACCAATCTATTATATAAAATACTATTATTTTGTTGAAGAAATTTCTCATCATTACAAATCCTCTTCATTCTTAAAAATTGACTATAAGGAATAATAGCCTTTAAATGTTTAGGATGGTTACTATAAAAATGTAGATAGCGGTTATTGTCAGTTGGTTTCCTATATACAGGAGTAGTATGAACTCTATTAGTGTAAATAACTTCAACATCAAGAAAATGAGCAATTGATTTTGAAAAATTCATTGTGAAATTAATATTTTTATTAAAATTGTTTAAATAACTTAAAAATTATGAAGTTCAACTTCATTATGTGGCCATATCATGAAAATGTCATCTATATATTTAAGCCACGTATGAGGTTTCAGACTAGCATTATCAAGTATAGAGGATTCTAGTTTTGACATAAAAATATTCGCATAATTTGGTGGCATTTATGTACCCATTGCAGTACCTTCTTTCTGTAAATAGTATCTAGAATCAAAAGTAAAAAAAATATTTCTTAAAACCAAATATATTAATTCAACCATAGTAGTAATAAGACCATGATCATACTTTCTATCTTGTAAAGCACATTTAATAGCCTCAAATCCATCATCATGAGGTATATTTGTGTATAGTGATACAATATCCAAAGTAACCAAAAAACAATCATCTGATAATTCAGAAAGGAGTTTGCTATTAACTGAAAGGAGACCCTTTTATTCCTCTTGGAGGCCTTAAAGGAACTGAGCAGGGCAAATTCCTAATGTCCTCTCCAAACGTTCTTGTCGTTGCAGCTGTTATTACTATGTGATTATTCATATAGTATACAAACATGGATGGGCTGCTCACCAACACGCATTAGCCAGCATGGTGAGTTTATTGGCTTTTTACCTCTGAGTTTAAGATCAAGAAACACCATGGTCTTTCTTCTCAGTGCCTGATAAGGCAGAATGAATGTTTGTGTAAATGATAAATATTTTTCCCATACATATATACAATTATGACAGACAAAAATAAAGCATGGCCCTTATTCCCAGGAGGCTGTAAAGTCACCAACCAAGGCAGCGGTTGGTGGCCGAAGGCGGAGGGTGCTAAGAATCCCCTGATTGCAGACTCAGGCTGGCATTTGATGACAACTTTTTATTTAGGTACTTACAGCTGCAGATGACTTACAAGTGAAGGAAGATTGCAAGAATTAGAAGAAGAACTCTCTTATATTAAATGGGACATTATTGGACTTTGTGAAGTTAGAAGAAAAGGTGAAGAAACAATTGATTTAAAAAGTGGACATATACTCTACTATAAAGGCACAAATATTGGAAATACAAGTGGAGTAGGATTCATTATAAATAAAAAATGGAAGAATAACATTGTGGAGATTGATGGTGTATCAGACAGAGTGGCAAGATTAGTTTTACAACTTAATAGCAGATACCAAATGCAGATAATTCAGATTTCTGCCCCAACAAGTTCTCATAGTGATGAAGTTATAGAAGATTTTCATATGGATGTACAAAAAGCTTTTGATCAGAGTAAACAACATTTTAAAATTGTTATGGTAAACAAATGAAAGTTGAAAGTAATTTTGGTCATGGGAATAGAAATGAGAGAGGACATAGACTGTGGAGTTTGCAGAAAAAGAAAAACTTTATATTATGAATTCATTTTTTGAGAAAAATGTTAAAAGGAAATGGACATGGAAGCATCCAAATGAAGGTACAGCAGCATTGGATTATATTTTGACTAACAGAAAATACATATTTCAAGATTGTAATGTTCTTAATAAATTTAACACAGGAAGTGATCATCGATGTAAGATACATGTTAATGCAAAACTAGAGAGACAAAAATTACTAAGAAAAACAATATTTACAGTTGATATTCCTAATCTTCAGAAACATTCTAATGAATTTAAATTAGAACTTACAAATCGGTTTCAAGTATTAATAGAGTTTGAACATGATTCAGATTTGAATGACGTTAATAGAAAAATAGGTGATACACTTTTAAAAACTGCAACAAAGAAAGCTGGTAGAAAAAAGCAGCAATTGACCAATAAAATTTCTACTGAGACTAGAGAATATATGAAGAAAAGAAGGGATATGAAGATATACAAAAATGATGTATTAAAAAGAATTGAATATCTCGAATTTTGTAAAATGGTACGGAAAAGAGTTGAAAATGATATAAGAAAGTATAATTGTGAACTAGCAAGGAAAGCTGTAGAAGAGAATAAAAGTCTAAAGAATATAAAACAACATTTTAGTATTGGTAGGAAATTTATATCTGGAATAAGAAAAAAAGATGACATTATTATTAAAAAGAGGGATGACATCATGAAATGTGTAGAAGACTTCTATCAAAAATTATATAGTAATAAAGAACAATTACCTCCTATACCTATTATATCTTCTGAATTGCCCAGAATTTTGAATGAGGAAGTGAGACATGCAATTAAATTTATGAAGAAAGGGAAGGCTCCAGGTAATGATGGAATTATAATTGATATATTAAAAGAAGCAGGTGAAGAAATTGAAATTTTTTAGCAAATTTATATACCAAATGTCTAATGATAAAGATGTACCAGATGATTGGAAGAATGCAGTATTAATATTAATATTTAAAAAAGATGATAAAGAAGATATTAGAAATTATAGACCTATCAGTCTTTTATCAGTTTTATACAAAATTTTTACTAAGATAATTACAACTCGTCTACAGAAAACACTGGATTTTCAACAACCAAGAGAACAAGCTGGATTTAAAAGTGGTTTTAGTACAGTAGATCATATCCAGGTATTGAGAGAAATTATAGAAAGGACAAATGAATATGAGTTGCCATTATGCTTAGGATTTGTAGACTATGAAAAGGCATTTGATTCTATAAACATTTCTTCAGTGATTAAAGCATTGGATCATCAAGGTGTAGATCCAGGATATTGTCATATTTTAAAGAATATTTATAAAAATGCAACAACAACAATTAGATTACGTAATGATAGTAGAAAAATTAACACTGAAAAGGGTGTAAGACATGGTGACTCCATATCTCCAAAACTTTTTGCAGCAGTGCTGCAAGAAGTATTTTGTGGATTAAAATGGGAAGCTAAAGGGGTGAAAGTAAATGGAGATTATTTAAGTCATTTAAATTTTGCAGATGATGTAGTTTTTTTTGCAAATAATGCTTTAGAGCTACATGAAATGTTGCAGGAGTTATCAGATGAAAGTAGGACTAAAAATAAATGTTAAAAAGACTAAAGTAATGTTTAATAAATTTTCTCAAAATATGAAAATAAAGATTGATTATGATGAGTTAGAAGAAGTTAACAGTTACAAATACATTGGTCAGATTATTAATACAGATGGGAATATAATGGATGAAATTAACCATAGAATTAAACTTGGTTGGAGTGCTTTTGGTAGAAATAATGATAGTAAAAGGAAATATGACTAAGTGTTTGAAAAGGAATGTTATTAATAAATTGTTTTGCCAGTTCTTACTTATGGATCTGAGACTTGGACATTTAATAGAAGAGCAATACAGAAACTTCAGACCACTCAAATAAGTATGGAGAGATGCATGTTGGGAGTAACAAGAAGGGATCGAAAATGCAATGTATGGGTAAGAGAACAAACAGGTGTTACTGACTTCATTGAAAAAATTAAAAGACTGAAGTGGAGTTGGGCTGGACATATTGTTAGAAGAAATGATAATAGATGGACAATTGAAATTTTAAACTGGATTCTGAGAGATTGTAAAAGACCCAGAAAGAGACCTCATGTGAGATGTATGGATGAAATAAGAAAGTGTGCAGGGGTGATGTGAAGAAGAGAAGCTAAAGATAGGAAAAGAGGGATTGAACTTGGAGAGACCTTCATCCTGCAGTGGATTGATAATGGTTGATGATATATATATGTGTGTGTGTGCGTGTGTGTGTGTAAAATTGAAGTCAATTTCAATTACAATATAGCTTTGTTAAGCATTTTTTTCTTAAAATAAAAAAAATTTCCAATCGAAAGCAAAAATGCCAAACACTTTTTGCTTAAATGAAAATTTAATTTTTTTAATTACTTATATATATATATATATATTACGTACATATACTAAATATGATATATACATAAGAAATATACAGTTTAATTTATAACAGAAATATCTAGTAATATATATATATATATCAACTATAGACATCCAGAACAATTTAAAATACAATATAATTTCACACTTTTATTTACTGTGCCAATAGTAAAAAGTTAAAAATAATAGAGATATATATATTTTTTTATATTAAATGATTTTATTTACAATATATTAAAAAAAAAAAAACAATAATTGTTTATTTAACCACAATTAGGATTTTTAGATTTAACATAAAATAAAATTATAGAGGAAGGGCGGTCCATAAATTTATTAACTCACTCCCTATTTTTTATAACAAGGGATTAAGTTAATTAATTTCTGGATCATCCATGCTTTTATTTTGTGGTTGAAGAAATATTTTTTTCCTTTTAGTGCATAGCAAATAAAAAGCATTTACTTTATATAAAAAATTATATTTATTATTTTAATAATAATTTTTTTAAATAAAAAGTTTATTATTAAAAGCAAAGGTGATTTGTTTGTTTTATATAGACAATGATAATTTATTATGAATGTAATATTTTTCTCCAAACATTGAATTATATATTTGAAATGACTTTTGTAGAACAAGCCCTGAAAAATACTATTGGACAGTTGAAACTATTAGCTATTTGGACATTTGAATATAATGTTTTATATTTGCATTGTGTAGTGTGTATGAAAGAGTGTGTATTATTTATATACTTAAAAATTATGGTTGGAGACACTGGAAAATTTATTTAAATGTCATCTAATATTTTTTATTAAATCAGTTTTTTTCCAGTTAAGCTAGAGACTGTATAAATAATAAATCTTTGTTAACATATACAAATACAACTTTAGATAAAGAAACTACTCAAAATTATAAATAAGATATTTGTTAATATAACATGTGACTTTGTTTAAATGAATAAATTAGTTTAACCATTCAACATATATACGGCATAATCTAAGTTACTCTCTCTGTGTTTAAGTTTTGTTTACGCATTGTAGTTTTTCAATTGTAGTTTATTTATGTATTAATAAAAAAAAGTATTTTTTACACATTTATATTAAATATATCTTCATGAATAAAAAGAATATTTTGACCAATATTTTTATAGTATTTTTAATGTTATTGACTAACACAAAGTATGATGCACATTTTTTTTTACTTTTTGTCACAAGTGCTCTGTTTTCAACCCTTAAAAAATGTGGGTATTTATAGTTCGCCACAAATTAATGATTTAAAAATAATATGGTTTACATATAGATGGATTTAACACTTGTTCTTCTAGATAAAACTGCTCATAATAATCCTTTATATAATGATGTATAGAACAATAAAAGATGACCATTCCTTTACTGCTGGAATGATCAAACCGTGTATCTAGAGGGTAAACCAATTGTTTATTATTTATATACAAAGGTGTTCCAAGTGGTTCAAGTAATTTCTTGCATTAGCACATTTATAACATTTTCTTTAATTATTAATAAATCAGTACAAAATATTTAATATATTAATGATGCAAAAAGTGTCCTATCTTGTTTAAATTAAACTGTAGCAATAAAAAAGTGAAGCTAAATTTATGGAGGTTCAATACAGTTAATGAATGTTACCACAGAACATACTTTTCCAATTATATCATCATCATCATCAAGCATTATCAATGCACTGCAGGATAAAGGTCTCTCCAAGTTCAATCCATCTTCTCTGATCTTTAGCTTCTCCTCTCCACAACAACGCTGCACAGTTTCTTATTTCATCCATCCATCTCACATGTGGTCTTTTTCTGGGTCTTTTATACTATCTTGGAATCCAGTTTAAGATTTTAATTGACCAAGTACATATAACCGGTTTTAAAATCAGAGTTTTAAATATTGATTAATTAAAGACACAGAGTATAAGTATATAGAATAAGTAAATAATTGGGAAAATAGGAACATAAGTAAATATGGATAATTAAATAGCGTGAAGTTGTACAGTTGAGAATTAATTGAAGTGCATATTAAAAGCTACTTACATTTTTTTCAGTGTTTATAACTTATATTTAAATTTTATTTTGAAGTGTAAGAAAGGTAATTGTGGTTAAAACATAAAAAGTCTTGTTTTTGAAGATATATCTAAAATCCCCATTCCACCATACATTTTTGAAACATATAAATAAAAACTCTCCATACAGTAGTGTGAAGTTTAGTGGTTTAATATGAATAAAACCTTCTAAAAATGATAAATCACCCAAGATACACATTCCTTGCTGAACCAGCATTCATCAGTTTGTCCAAGTCTTAATCTCTTATATATGTCTTCACCATTTTTCATTATTCATCAATATCAAATCATTATATTTTGATTTATAAGTATCAATGTCCAGGCAGTCACAATTCTGACAATAATTACTTCAGACCCACATATTAATGATTACAACAAATCACTTATTAATCTAGAGTTTATCTTTAGCCAGATATAATAAAGTTCAGGTAAAAATTAATATATCAGCTTTTAAATTATATGTAAACACATGGAATAATTCAACTTCATCTCTCTTTTTCATGTGTGATATCTTTTGCGAAAACACTTAAAATTTCTATTCTACAATACATTATTGACACTTATGAAAACAGACACCTAAAAAGTTATGTAGTTAAAGATTACCTCTAGATTAATAAAAGATTATTAATAACCATCAATATCTTTACCTATAAAAACTAGTATCAGTATTGTGAGTGCAGAATCTTTAAATTTATAAATCAAATTGTAATAGAAAATCTTGCTCTATAAAGGGAGAAGTTGAAATGTTAAATACAATAAAAGTCATATATATAAGTAGAAAAAAAACATATATTAGAATTTTATTATAAAACATAAAAAAATGCATATGGATTAAAATTAATATTGTCTAACTTAATAAGAGTGGTTGGCAATCAGTTGCATGTTTAATTAAAAGTGACTGTAGTCAAAAAGTAATTGCTTAAAATAAGATACTTGTTAATAAAAGTTCGTAATACTAAGCTTACCATGGAAGCTAGAATGTTAGCCCAATTTATAAGTGACATGGTATTTCAATTTTCCCTTCATCCTTGGGTTTTGTTGTTTACATTAACAAGTGTTACAATACATTGGACTAAAAATGCAAAAAAAAAAAAGGTTAATGACTGAAAGTAAGAATTCTTACTGCATTGAATATTTTATTCATTATAAACTCAGTAGCTAAAGATTTATGAGTTAATACTCAATTGAAAAAAATTTAAGAACTCTCAGTTCAATCAATTGAATCTCCATTATTATTAAGCATCCATCTGCCATTTTATTTTTCATGTGACACATGCTACCTTACGATATTAATTATATAATTATTTTATCCTGTGAAATATAGTGCAGCAAAACAATCAGGGAATATGAAGTTCAATCTTATAAGTAATGGAATTGGAATTACAATCCATGATTCAAACTCGGATGTGATGGAGTTACAGCAACTAATTCAGGTCTTATCACAAGACTACAGAGCTGAAGAATGCAGATCAAAACAATTACATGGACTATTTCTATCTCTGGATGTGACAGAACTGGACCTATTACTTCTAGATATTGCACTCCAAGTGTGCCACTCTATGTGGTAAAGTTAAAAGCTAAAAGTGTGTATTCATACGCAGCTCAAACTCTGACTTTCAACAAGAAATTAATACTGTAATTATTATTTTTAATATTATTGTTTTGTGACATAGCTCTATTGTGCAGATGTGTCTGCATAACTTTATTTAAATGATAAATATTATATTTTTACAGATGGTTTTTAAATAAGAAGCTGTAAAAAGTATAGCCCTATTTAGTTTATTATAATGATAAAGTTGTGGATTTTGGACCTTAAGATTAATGCATCATATTTCCAATTTTATTTCTGGCATGAAAAATTATATATTCTCAAACAATGCACTATTCAATAGTTTACTATTGGTATATAAATAAAGAATAGCTAATGAACATCTTTGCATTGAACAAAGTATTAATTTTAATGTTAATTTATATAACATACAGATTTTTTTAAAACCGATTTTCTATTAGGAAAATATCATAAAGAAAGTGGCTGATATTCCAACTAGGAATCAGCTTCTTAGTGTCTTTATTGTACTATACTATTAACATTATCATTATATACCATTACTTCCTACAGTTTTAACATTATAAATACAAATTTACTAGTTGTTAACTCTGTGATCAATTATTTGCAGTTGCTAAAACTTGAATAATGTCTCTGGAATAATATATCCAGATAACTTGACAGTTATTGTTTGGAACATCATAAGAATTCCATTTTTATTCTATAAATATTCAATGGTAAAGTCGTGATTAAAAACCACAGAGAAGTGATCTTGATTTGAGATGAATCTTAGATAAAAAATTATATCTTGAGTTATTGATATTTTAGCTAAACTTTATTTGTTGTTATAAGAGTGTATGATCTACCAATTGATGTGCATTTCGTCTCTTTCCTAAATAATTTTTTTATGCATTTATTTAGTATACTTTTTTCTATAAATTCAATAATTCATATAAGCAAACTTATTTCTTGTAGATTAGTTTTTTAATCCTTACAATAGAATATACAATTTTGATGTGTAAGTTTTGAGTAAACATTTTTGAGTCGTAAAATATTTGATATATTCATTTTTTTTAACCGAGAAAAGTTTTATGTTAAGATAATTTTTACTGATATTAAAGTACTTTTTTATATAAATAAAAAAAATCATTGCAGACAAAATAAAAGATCCCTAAACAATGGAAGTCAATAAGCTTAAATATTTAATGTTGCTTGTCTTAAATCAACCAGGCAAGATGAAAACTCAATTATGACATCACTACCTACCCAGATTCTTATTTTTTTGCCTGAATATTGAGAAATAGATTTTCTATTTTTAAAAAATTGTTTATATTAAGACTCATTTATATTAAATAATTTCAAATCATAGAATTTATGGAATTTAGTTTTTTTAAAGTAAATCAAATATATTTTATATTAATCAAATAATAGGAAAGTGACAAAAAATTATAATTGTAGAAATATTTAAATTATAATTCAATAATCATATAGATTCCAAGAGATTGTAAAAGACCCAGAAAGAGGCCTCTTGTGAGATGGATGGATAAAATAAGAAAGTGTGCAGTAGTGATGTGGAGAAGAAAAACTAAAGATCGGAAAAGATGGATTGAACGTGGAGAGGCCTTCATCCTGCAGTGGATTGATAATGTTTGATGATGATGATAAATATTTTAATTGCTAGTTCATTACTTAAACGGTTTAATTTTTTTTAAATATGAAAATTAAGTATTTTTTGTAATTAAAAAAAAATAATTTAAGACTTATTATATATATGATAGGCATTTATACATTTTAATAAAAGCAAACAGTGCTTTTTAATAAATAACTTACTGGAGGGCAAAGATATTTTCAACAACAACATATAAAAAAACAATAAAGGAGGCATCACAATAGACATTTCAATTTCTGGATGATAAAAATTTGAACAACTCTTCATCAATAGTTGAATATTCTTTTACTAACCACTGTTAGATGGATAATTGGATTAGCTACCTGAAAGAAAAATGCTAAGCTCTGGGAGAAAAAAAACATTTGACTTAGCTCTAAAGTCAGTTAAAAGCAAAGCAACCATGCATATACACATATGTACCTCAACACAGAAATCTCTTCACCCAAAAACAAGTGTAAATCAGTCTTACCTCATAAGATAATGAAATGACATATAAATAACATTGCTAGTTAGGAAAAAGAGGAAATTTAATCATGCGATCTTGTAAGACTATTACATTGAATAATGAAATCAGAATACAACTTCCATTTAGTGATAAAAGCCTCTAATTATATGTGTGAATATTGACTATTCTCTCTCTATAGAATTTTTTACAGAAATCTCTTACTTACTGGGAAAATCTGAAAACTAAAATGATTGCCAAATCATCTATATTTGTCTGCATTGTATTGCCATATATTCTTAGACTACTTATCTGCTTATTTTCTTCTAAAAACAACAACATAGATGATAAAATGTTAGCTTTGAATTGTTAAGACACCAAAATTCTGGTAATGTGGACCAGAAGTTATCAACATTATGTGTTAGCTTTGAACTATTAAGATGCCAACATGCTGGTAATATGGACCAGAAGTTATCAACATTATCTTCATAAAAGAAATGCATGTTTCTGGATGGTTGTGTAAAGATTTTGGTAAAATTTTGAATTTTATCTAGTATTGTATTGTTTTAGGGTTTTGCATTATATATATAATCCTTGTTTTTTACTTCACCTTTGAGTGGTAAGTTTTAAATTGTGCTTTATGCAAAAAAGTGAAGCTTAGTATTATTATAAAAGAATTATATGGCTGAGCACTTTCAGAGAACTTTGAATAAATTTTGCATAAATTACCGCTAAATTTTGCTTAAAATTTTAATGTAAGCCAACACTCCCGAAATAAGCTATGAATATGGAGACTTAACTTCTTTGAAAGTGCTCAGCCATATAATTCTTTATAATAATACTAATCTTCACTTTTTTGCATAAAGTGCAATTTAAAAATATATATATATATATATATCATCATCATCATCATCATCAACCATTATCAATCCACTGCAGGATGAAGGTCTCTCCAAATTTAATCCATCTTCTCCGATCTTTAGCTTATCTTCTCCACAACACCCTGCACATTTTCTTATTTCATCCATCCATCTCACATGTGGTCTCTTTCTGGGTCTTTTATAATCTCTTGGAATCCAGTTTAAAATTTCAATTGTCCATCTATTATCATCTCTTCTACCAATATGTCCAGCCCAACTCCATTTCAATCTTTTAATTTTTTCAATAAGGTCAGTAACACCTGTTTGTTGTCTTACCCATACATTGCGTTTTCAATCTCTTCTTGTTACTCCCAACATACATCTCTCCATACTCCTTTGAGTGGACTGAAGTCTCTGTATTGCTCTTCTATTAAGTGTCCAAGTCTCAGATCCATAAGTAAAAACTGGTAAAACACATTTGTTAAAAAACATCCTTTTCAAACACATAGGCATATTTCCTTTTAGTATCAAGTTATTTCTACCAAAAGCACTCAAACCAAGTTTAATTCTATGATTAATTTTCTCCATTATGTTTCCATCTGTATTAATAATCTGACCAAGGTATTTGTAACTGTTAACTTCTTCTAATTCTTCATAATCAATCTTTATTTTCATATTTTGAGCAAATCGATTAAACATTGTTTTAGTCTTTTTAACATTTATCTTTAGTCCTACTTTTCTACTTTCATCTGCTAACTCATGCAACATTTCCTGCAGCTCTGAAGCATTATTTGCAAAAACAACTACATCATCTGCGAAATCTAAATGACTTAAATACTCTCCATTTACTTTCACTCCTTTAGTTTCCCATTTTAATCCACAAAATACTTCTTGCAGCACTGCTGTAAAGTGTTTTGGAGATATGGAGTCACCTTGTCTTACACCTTTCTCAATGTTGATTTTTCCAATATCATTATGAAATCTAATTGTTGCTGTTGCATTTTTATAAATATTCTTTAAAATATGACAATATCCTGGATCTATACCTTGATGATCCAATGCTTTAATCACTGAAGAAATGTGTATAGAATCGAATGACTTTTCATAATCTACAAATCCAAAACATAATGACAACTCATATTCCTTTGTCCTTTCTATGACTTCTATCAATACCTGGATATGATCTATTGTACTAAAACCACTTTTAAATCCAGCTTGTTCTCTTGGTTGGTGGAAATCCAATGTTCTCTGTAGATGAGTAGTAATTATCTTGGTAAAAATTTTATATAAAACTAATAAAAGGCTGATAGGTCTGTAATTTCTAATATCTTCTTTATCACCTTCCTTAAATATTAATATTATTACTGCATTCTTCCAATCTTCCGGTACATCTTTATCATTTAGACATTTGGTATATAACTTTGCTAAAATTGTTTCTATTTCTTCACCTGCTTCTTTTAATATATCAATTATAATTTCATCATTTCCTGGAGCCTTTCCTTTCTTCATACACTTAATTGCATGTCTCACTTCTTCATTTAAAATTCTGGGCAATTCGGAAGATGTAATAGATATAGGAGGTACTTGTTCTTTATTACTATATAATTCTTGATAAAAATCTTCTACCAATTTCATGATGTCATCTCTCTTTTTAGTAATAATTCCCTCTTTTTTTCTTATTGCAGATATAAATTTCCTACCAATACCAAAATGTTGTTTAACATTTTTGAGACTTTTATTTTCTTCTACAGCTTTCCTTGCTATTTCACAGTTATACTTTCTTATATCATTTTCAACTCTTTTCCGTACCATTTTACAAAATTCGAGATATTCAATTCTTTTTAATACATCATTTTTGTATATCTTCATATTCCTTCTTTTCTTCATAAATTCTCTAGTCTCAGTAGAAATTTTATTAGTCAATTGCTGCTTTTTTCTACCAGCTATGTTTGTTGCAGTTTTTAAAAGTGTATCAGTTATTTTCATATTAATTTCATTCAAATCTGTATCATGTTGAAAATCTCCTTTACTTGAAACCTATTTGTAAGTTCTAATTTAAATTCATTAGAATGTTTCTGAAGATTAGGAATATCAACTGTAAATATTGTTTTTCTTAATAATTTTTGTCTTTCTAGTTTTACATTAACACGTAACTTACACCTTACTAATCGATGATCACTTCCTGTGTTAAATTTATTAAGAACATTACAATCTTGAAATATGTATTTTCTGTTAGTCAAAATATAATCCAATTCTGCTGTACCTTTATTTGGATGCTTCCATGTCCATTTCCTTTTAACATTTTTCTCAAAAAATGAATTCATAATATAAAGTTTTTCTTTTTCTGCAAACTCCACAAGTCTATGTCTTCTCTCATTTCTATTACCATAACCAAAATTACCTACAGCAATTTCATCTTTCATTTGTCTACCATTTCTAGCATTAAAGTCTCCCATAACAATTTTAAAATGTTGTTTACTCTGATCAAAAGCCTTTTGTACATCCATATAAAAATCTTCTTCTACTTCATCACTATGAGAACTTGTTGGGGCATAAACCTGAATTATCTGCATTTGGTATCTGCTATTAAGTTGTATAACTAATCTTGCCAGTCTGTCTGATACACCATCAATCTCCACAATATTGTTCTTCCACTTTTTATTTATAATGAATCCTACTCCACTTGTATTTCCAATATGTGTGCCTTTATAATAGAGTATATGTCCACTTTTTAAATTAATTGTTTCTTCTCCTTTTCTTCTAAGTTCACAAAGTCCAATAATGTCCCATTTAATATAAGACAGTTCTTCTTCTAATTCTTGCAATCTTCCTTCACTTAAAAGTGATCTGCAGTTGTAAGTACCTAAATAAAAAGTCGTCATCAAATGGCAGCCTGGGTCCGCAATCAGGGGATTCTTAGCACCCTCTGCCATCGGCCACCAACCACTGCCTTGGTTGGTGACTTTACAGCCTCCTGGGAATAAGGGCCATGCTTTATTTTTGTCTGTCATAATTGTATATATGTATTGGAAAAATATTTATCATTTACACAAACATTCATTCTGCCTTATCAGGCACTGAGAAGAAAGACCATGGTGTTTCTTGATCTTAAACTCAGAGGTAAAAAGCCAATAAACTCACCACGCTGGCTAATGCGTGTTGGTGAGCAGCCAATCCATGTTCGTATACTAAATGAATAATCACATAGTAATAACAGCTGCAACGACAAGAACGTATGGAGTGGACATTAGGAATTTGTCCTGCTCGGTTCCTTTAAGGCCTCCAAGAGGAATCAAAGGGTCTCCTTTCAGTCTACACTAAACCTAACGTAATTAGAAGAGACTTGAACTCAGACTTTCAAGCTTCCTACAGCTATCTACTCCATCTTATACAACTGATACACATGACCACATTCATGTGAAACAGATAAATGATCACAAATATACTTATCAGTTAGTCCAGATCACCATTTCCCAACATATACACAATCACTGCTCAGTTTGTATTGAGATTATCAAATCTTCAAACTTTAATGGACAAGCTACAATCTTCCCCAACCTCCAATTCTTCAGCCATCCATATCATTGAAAATTCAAGAATTGGAACACTCAAAGCTCTTGTTAATGCCAATATTATTGTTATTCCCATGATGACCCTAAGTCATTCTGATCCCTCACATATATGACCTTAATATGCCCATTTAATTACTCAGAAATGAGATAAGCAGAATACAGGATGAATATGTAATATTTAAATACATGTATATTGTCTATACTATAACAGTCGAGGAAGAGAGTGGAGTATCACTGTGTCTGCCATACAAGCATGCCACCAGGCCATTCAAACCTGGAAAATTTATATAGAAGGCAGATACTTAAGTTAAGATCCAATTTTATTTTATTATAGACTGTTAGCCCCAGTCACTAGCTCGCAGAGCAGCAGAGAGAATGTATCTTTTATTTTTAAAGGAAAAAAGATAATAAAAAATAAGAAATAGCCACTGCCAGATTAACAATACACAGAAATATTTATTTTGTGCATATATAAAATTTAGAATTATTTTAGTATAATGTTTACTTTATAATTTGATTTACATTTTAACTTTTGATTTTATAAGTTTGCACAAATGCATTTATTAATATTTTATTAAAGCGTCGAGTATGGATAGACTACATAGATTGCACGCGAAAAAGAAAATATTCTATATCCCTTATTTAACCCTAGACCAAAAGTTCGCAATCAAACTAATGCCAATCTATCTGATATATCGATGTATTCAATGCAGCATGAATATGATAGATCACTACCATACTGTCAGAAATATAAATCTGAACAGCATGGTTATCAAGAAGAAATGTTTCTCGTCTAGTACAGGAATGCTAAGTTTGTCTGGTGAGAAGAACAATAAAAACAAAAAACTCCATAGGAAGGAATTGCGGTCCTTTTTGCCATCTTACTATCCCATTCCATAGGCTAAGGGGGTGATCCAAGGAGCAGGGAATACCATCTGCTTGATGGTCAGTCAGAAATGGGACTCATTTTGCCCAAGTGTGGCATATAATGTGATTCTGCATGTAGCGGATCTTCATGCTACATTTACTAATTACACCAATACAACCAATCCATTAACCCAATTTAACTGTAAAACAAATAACCTAAGATTTACCTTCCCTTAAACTAATATAACTTTACTAATCTATGCAGCTATTCATGCCCAACTTAAATTTAACATTTATTAAAAGTTTAACTTAACAGAAAAAAATAATAATAAACGCTTAAAAGAACAGAAAAAATAAATTAATGGAAATGATTTTTTTAAAAAAATACATTCAATAAAACTAATTATTAGTAATTTAATTTAGTCAGATAGGGAATTCATATTTAAATGCTCATTAGAGTTCATAAAGTTCTTATAGTTTTAAAAAGAAAAAGTCCATACTTTCTAGTTGTTTGTAATTTGGATCCAGCGTTAATTCCCATGATTCCCTGGAGGAGACAGGTATGCTGTTCCTGTTCTGTTTGGATTATCTGGAGGTCCTTTGCTCTACTTGTATAGTTCTTTGCAGACTTTTTTGCAGGACCCTGATGTTCTGGGGTCCACATTCTAGGAAAATGATATTACATTTCTTCCTTTAGAAAAACTGAAGAGATTGCAAGGGCGTCTTTTCAATCCCTTCTCCTTCAACTCTCCTGGACTTGACACATATAGCACACACAATAATTTATTACCAATATTTTCCCTTTTTATATTAAAATTGCAGATTGACTAGACATGACATCATGATGATGATCATTCTTTCACTGAGGTCCATTTCCTGAGGGATTTTTTTATTGGCTATTTTTTTCTTTCCTATCTGACCTTTAATTATAAATTTTGAGATGCTCAAAGGCTACTTCACTTTGACTAATTAAAATAATCATTTCCATTTTACACAATAGCATTAATTAAATTATTGTACATTCTTATATATATATCTTTAAGATTTTTTTCTTAAAATTTAGTTTTAATTTTTTTTCTTTTTTTTACTAAAGTTTTCTTTTAATAATTTTTCATCTGTGCGATTTTATATATATATACGAGTTTAGATGACTTTTAATTTTCAATTTTTAAAAACAAATTTTTATTTGCGAACTTTTTATTTTTAATTTTTAATTTTATTAGAATGTAACAGCATGTGTGCCCGTTACAATACTAAAAAATGTAATTAGAAGAGACTGATACACATGACCATATATATGTGAAAAAAATAAATGACATTCACTAATTGTATATATGTGTGGAAGATGATTATCTGGATTAATTTATGAGTGCAGGTTCAGCAAGGAATATGTATATTGTAGATCAGCCTGTATTCTGCACACCCCTCTTCTGTATAATTAAATGTATATATTAAGGTCCTATGTGAGAGGGGTCAAATTGACTTGAGGTCAACATGGGTATGGCAGTAATATTGGCCTCAACAAGGGTGTTGAACATTCCATTCTCAGATTTTCAATGACACAGATGGGTAAAGAGTTGGAGGCTGGAGAAGATTGAAGCTTGTTCATTAAAGTTTGAAGATTTTCTATCTTAATACAAACTGAGCACTGGTTGTATATTATGTGTGGAAAATGTTGGTCTAGGCCAACTGATAAGTACTGGTTCAGTGTAAATATGTCTATTGGAGATCATTTAATTTTTTCACATGTATGTGATCATGTGTAGCGGTTATATAAGATGGAGTGAATAGCTATAGGGAACCTGGAAATCTGAGTTTAAGTGATATATATATATATATATATCCTTTGATCTTTCAATGTTGTGTGATCAACAGCACTTATATAACTTTTATATCAAATGATTTTTTCTGTTTCCTATCAGTACAAGCTTTTCACAGTCAAAACACTTTACTGACAACTATTGTTAATAAAAATAATACTCTGGAAATATGAAATATAGTGTTAACTTTAAATGTTTATTAGAGTAAAGTGTGTTAAAAATTTAATGATTCCAAACAAAAATAGTCATGTGGTGTTTAACTGCTTTCGACTAACAAACTAAAAGTTTAAAGTTCTCAAAAAAATTATTGCAATAATGTGTAGTGCCAATATAGTATCAATAATGTTGATTGCATAATAATATGTTGTAGCATTGAATCAGCATGAATCTAAGGTCTTTATCACAATTTTGTATAGAATGAGTTTATGGTAACATAAATATTTTTATATTTTAGTTTTTTTTTGTTCCTAGAGGGCAGAATATTTAAAACGAAGTCTTAAACTGCAAATGCCAATTTGAGATTTCTTGTGAGCATTATTTATATTATACCAGGTAAGTTTTTTTCTACTTTATATATATATATATATTGTACCGAGATACATCAGGAAGGAGTGTGCTTTCTTCGGAGTTACACATAATTTTGGGAGAAATATAAATTGATAAAATATTTGTTTAAATATTTAATAAAAATAAAAGGTCTTGTAGGGTAAAATAAGAATAAAAAGAATTTTTTTTCTCATAGAAGGGTTTATCGTTAAAAGCATAAATTAGAGAGTTTTATAAGATATAATTTTGAATCATATTTAAATAAAACCTAAAGAATTAAAACTTGATTTAACTAAAAATTTGATTTAAATTGAAATTTGATTTAAGATTGCTTTAAAAAAAAAAAAAAAAAAAAAGCAAGGTGGAGTTCGTTTTGTCTTATAATAAAAAAAATATATATATAATCAAAGGAATGTAGTGAACAATGGGAGCTAATGACAAACATGAGAAATTTCCATTAAACGGCTAGTTAGTGAAATAACTCTAACAAAGAAATTGAAACTTGCAATCATTTAAAGAATGACCAATGAAACTGTGTAAAGAGTCGAAAGAAAAGAAATAATTGTCCAATAGCAGAAATTCAGAATGTAGATTGAATCCGCAAGATAAGGACCGTAAAATATAAAACGGGTGAATTTTCTATTGTATTATTAGAGTATTGAATTATTAGATTGAATTTGATATTGTGATTAAAATTTGATTCTGATTTATTCTTAATTTCATAGTCATATTATTAATATACGTCTAAAGTTAAATAAAACATAATGCTGCATTGTTAAACCCATCGTGTGAACAGCCGGCCGAATTCTTCCCTGCAATACCAACAGCAGACAGTTCAAATGTCGATCATGGTCGTGTAAAACAAGAAGGAAACGGAGTGTCCACGGTGAAGCCCACAGGATCCCAATGACATCGGGAAAAGGATCGCAAAGAGTTAGCGCTAACTGACCGAAGGAAATACTATCAGAAGCTATGCTCGAAACCTTGCATAAAGGAGAAAGCTAGGTAATATTTATTTCATTTTTTGTTCACTAATTAAAAGCCGTAATAATATGTGGAATAATAAACTCTGAACTTTATGTTACGAACAATAATTACTAATTGTCTTTAGCTCCATTACCCAGGGATTTTATTATGATTTCAAATATATTTGTGTGCGTATAATTACTTTTTAAATGTATGTATAATATGATATTTTGGTTGTATTTAATATTATCTAAACTTGAACAAAAGTGTAATTAATTATATTATAAGACCAAACGAAGCGAAATAGCGTAAATGGAGACTTAATGGGTTAGTGATTACTTAAATTAAATTAAAAAAAAAAAGGAAAGCGAGAAAATTAGCGCAGAGAAAGATTCGTAAACTGATTTTTTAGGTAGGCGGAGTATATATTTTATTGATTATTGTAGCTGAGCTAGCGGGAGCGGGTACTAGATCATATTGGTCAGGCAGACTTGTCGACAAAGGTCGGCTGGCACCCATTGGATTTTTTCCTTTAAATAAATAAAAAGTTTGATTGGCTAATGTGTAATCTAGTAAACGAGTATTAATGTTATTGGCAAATGTTTGCAAATGATATTGACCACTCTACCCGAGGTACCAACAGCCCCATGATAGGATTTTGTGTAAGAGGGAGATACAAAGTTCTGATTGAGTCGTTATTATAGACATTAAATATTTTATTGATTTTATATAAGTGATGTTTATAAAAAATTACAAGACGACGCAAAAGAGGCTTAGGTAAAAATGGCACCCAACGTGGGGCGAAACTAAACGTTTTGAATGGCAGAACCGATGTGAGTCATGACCGGACATTTTAAGCGGTGTGGCTAGAGTCGTGTATGAGTGACAGAAGTAATAGCTAGTAAAAAGAAGCGGGAGGGAGCGTGATAGTAGGATTAGAAAATGGTATAAGCAGCGCAACTGTAAAGGGGATTTTGCAATTATATAAAACGTGGAGGCATAGGGACACTCCGGGGAATTTTAGCATAAGAAAAAAAAAAAAAAAGAACCGGGAAGGTTAGGTTTTGGTTGTACATACGTAAGTTTATTATTATTATTAAAAAGAAAAAAATGGACGAAAGTGGAAACGACGGGAGGGCAACGCCAGAAGTAAGCTTGATATTTTTTAAAAATTCACAAATAGTGGAAGAAAGTGCATTCCAAATTTTGATGAACATGATGAAAGAGATACGTAAAGACATCAAACAAAATCAACAAGAAATGAAGCAGGAAATTAATGAACTTAGGACAGAGATGAGAGAAATGAAACAGAAATTGACAGCAAGAATGGACGCATACGAGGAAGTGATAGGAGTAATGAAAAAGGGTGTAGAAGAAGAAAGGTATGAAATATTAGAATTAAAAGAAAATATAGAAGCGAGGGAAGAGTCAAGTACTATAGGGAAAAGCCAGCTAGAAGAGAGAATAGTACGCATGGAAGAGATATGTCAAGACTTAATAAGTAGCCAGGAAATGACGCGACAGGAATTAGGGAACTTAGAGAATGAAATAGAGACCACCAAGAATATAAAAACTAAAGTAAAGGAGATATGTAAAGACGTAGTGGGAGACACAAGGCAGAAAATAAGACAGGTAGAACAGAAGTATGAGAAGTTTAAGATTGAGAATAGACACAGTGAACAGACGAGTAGATTTATGGAGAAGCAGTTTACCATTTCGGTATTCAAAGCGGATGTAGGAGAAAACCCGCTGAAACATTTAGAAAGCCTGAGTAATATGTTCCATAGTAAAAGTTTACCAGAAGAGGACAAGGTTGCGGTGGCCAGTAGTTACCTCCAAGAGACAGCATGTGATTGGTGGCACACCTTGGACAAGAAACCCCCAACATTCAGAGAATACAGACGGGCTATGTTAAGGGCATTTTGGAATGAAGCTAGGCAAGATGGAATCTTGTATAAAATATCCCACAAGAGATATTCAAGTGCGCGGGGAGAGACGTATGCGAATTTCTTTTACCGACAAGTGTCAAAACTTAAGGCATTGATGGCAATCCCTATGTCAGATGGTCAGATAATCAGAACACTACGCAATAATATGCCGCCAAACATACAACAGCTAATGTTAAGTAAAGACAGACGGTCAGTGGAGGAAATGGCGGAATTTCTAACACAGATTGATTATGGCAATCTAGCTAGGGAACCTCCAGATCGATATAGGAGATGGGATGGGTACAACGACCCACATGGCAGAAAGGGAGAACCACCTGATCGAGTGTAAATAAAAAAAAAATGAATAAATGGGTATAATGGGACCGAAAACTTAACAAGTAACACGGACACACGAGAATAAAAAAGGACGAACTTCCATCAAAATAAATCGAGGGGAATGTATAGTAAGAATAAAGTTAAACGTTGAAACTAAAACCTTCAGAGTGATATTTTAGTTTCAAAAGGGGGGATGGAGAAATGTACCGAGATGCATCAGGAAGGAGTGTGCTTTCTTCGGAGTTACACATAATTTTGGGAGAAATATAAATTGATAAAATATTTGTTTAAATATTTAATAAAAATAAAAGGTCTTGTAGGGTAAAATAAGAATAAAAAGAATTTTTTTTCTCATAGAAGGGTTTGTCATTAAAAGCATAAATTAGACAGTTTTATAAGATATAATTTTGAATCATATTTAAATAAAACCTAAAGAATTAAAACTTGATTTAACTAAAAATTTGATTTAATTGAAATTTGATTTAAGATTGGTTTAAAAAAAAAAAAAAAAGCAAGGTGGAGTTCGTTTTGTCTTATAATAAAAAAAATAAATAAATTTATAATCAAAGGAATGTAGTGAACAATGGGAGCTAATGACAAACATGAGAAATTTCCATTAAATGGCTAGTTAGTGAAATAACTCTAACAAAGAAATTGAAACTTGCAATCATCTAAAGAATGACCAATGAAACTGTGTAGAAAGTCGAAAGAAAAGAAATAATTATCCAATAGCAGAAATTCAGAATGTAGATTGAATCCGCAAGATAAGGACAGTAAAATATAAAAGGGGCAAATTTTCTATTGTATTATTAGAGTATTGAATTATTAGATTGAATTTGATATTGTGATTAAAATTTGATTCTGATTTATTCTTAATTTCATAGTCATATTATTAATATACGTCTAAAGTTAAATAAAACATAATGCTGCATTGTTAAACCCATCATGTGAACAGCCGGCCGAATCCTTCCCTGCAATACCAACAGCAGACAGTTCAAATGTCGATCATGGTCACGTAAAACAAGAAGGAAACGGAGTGTCCATGGTGAAGCCCACAGGATCCCAACGACATCGGGAAAAGGATCGCAAAGAGTTAGCGCTAACTGACCAAAGGAAATACTATCAGAAGCTACGCTCGGAACCTTGCATAAAGGAGAAAGCTAGGTAATATTTATTTCATTTTTTGTTCACTAATTAAAAGCCGTAATAATATGTGGAATAAAAAACTCTGAACTTTATGTTACGAACAATAATTACTAATTGTCTTTAGCTCCATTACCCAGGGATTTTATTATGATTTCAAATATATTTGTGTGCGTATAATTACTTTTTAAATGTATGTATAATATGATATTTTGGTTGTATTAAATATTATCTAAACTTGAACAAAAGTGTAATTAATTATATTATAAGACCAAACAAAGTGAAATAGCGTAAATGGAGACTTAAAGGGTTAGTGATTACTTAAATTAAATAAAAAAAAAAAAGGGAAAGCGAGAAAATTAGCGCAGAGAAAGATTCGTAAATTGATTTTTTAGGTAGGCGGAGTATATATTTTATTGATTATTGTAGCTGAGCTAGCGGGAGCGGGTACTAGATCGTATTGGTCAGGCAGACTTGTCGACAAAGGTCGGCTGGCGCCCATTGGACTTTTTCCTTTAAATAAATAAAAAGTTTGATTGGCTAATGTGTAATCTAGTAAACGAGTATTAATGTTATTGGCAAATGTTTGCAAATGATATTGACCACTCTACCCGAGGTACCGACAGCCCCGTGATAGGATTTTGTGTAAGAGGGAGGTACAAAGTTCTGATCGAGTCGTTATTATAGACATTAAATATTTTATTGATTTTATATAAATGATGTTTATAAAAAAATTACAAGATGATGAAAAAGAGGCTTAGGTAGAATATATATATATATTGCTTATAACATTTCTTTCATATACACTTTAATGCAACAAATTTTCTTAAAAACTTCTTTATTTTCTTTACAGTTTTGACTGTCCAGCAGTCTTCATCAGAGCTCTAATCTTCTTCTCTGGTTTAATTAAAATGACCTACTTACTGTTTTAATTTTAAAAATGTTTTCATTAATATTAAAAAATATTATGATTACAAATAAGAGTTAATTCTGTTAAGAATAAAGTTCTCTAGATTAATATACAAACAATTTAGCATGCATCAAGTTATATTCAAAACAAAATATGCATTTAAAATAAATTCATGAAAATGAATTACTATATAAAGTATTGTGATATTCTGCATATATATTCCAATTGTAATATTCATTTATTTGTAATGAAAGATGTCATTTGGCAATGTACTTAATTTGTATGTAGAAAATGATTTGGGAAGAAAATCAAAAAGGCATATTTTATAAACACAAGAATAATTTATTAAATAAACAATAAAATTATCTAACTATATATAATGGAATCTGATCATTCACAAGGAAATGTTAATATTATATGATATTAATGAGAATTTAATTTTTTAAACTCTAATTATAAATTTTACTGAGGATGGCATATTGAAATTTATAGAGCTAATTCCAGTATTTTGTTTATTATATATTATTTCATATGATAATAAACATATTTCACAAAATTTTTTAGTAATTTTTCATGATTAATATTTTGGTCATTTTAATCATTAAAAACTATGTAGATCCACTTAACAAAAAAATATTTTGGAAACAAATTAGATTAGTTATGGATTAGAAAAAAAGGTAATTAAGTATGAGTTAAATCAATATTAACAAAATTTTATTCTACAAATGTAATGTTTTTATCACATACATATATATTGTACTGTATTTGTTTTAATACAAATTGCATTGGCAATTTAGAAGTTTAAATTACCAAATTCCTGAAAAGAAAATATTTTTCTTTTTAAATACCTGATTGTATTTTTTTTGACAACATAGGTTATATATTTTCTTTTTTAAGTTAAAGAGATTTAAAAAAAACATATAAAGAGAATAACAAAAAGTTACTTTGATTTTTGCTAAGATAAGAAAACAACTTCTTATCCCAAAACAATTAGCGATACTTAAAGTTAAAATTGCACCTTTCCTTCTGTAATTAAAGATGGTGACCAAAGGGAAAAAAAGGATGACTTTGAGGACAAAATTACCTTAAATTTTGTCAAAGTTAACAGGTATCAACAGATGTGCATGGCAGATTAAAAATCAGGAGGATTATAGAAAAGAAAACACATTATGGATCAATCATTTTAGATCTTCATTTCTAAAGAAAGCAGTTTAATATAAAATTGATTTTCTATGAAGTCAAAAAGGAATACGCCAAACTACTCTCACCAGCATGTTGAATCATCATAAAATGTGTGAGTAGAAAAAGTTCATTTGCCAATGTTTTCTTCCTTCTTGAAGTTGTAATAATGCCATGAGTGAATGTCTACTTGAATTTTGAACCTCGGATTACTTACAAGCTATAAGAAAAGTGCACAGTGGATCCTTCCCAGGATAAATTTATGCACAGTAAACTACCCAATACTATACATGAACAATTAAACTTACCAGTAAGAAACATTGCAGCATAAATTAGAAGTGATCACTTTCTCTGAAATCTATGTATAGCAAAATGCTGTGTTGAGTTGGACTACTGAAAATCTAAATCTTAATAGTAATTTTTATTCACCATTTCATTTTAATTTGATATTTTTATTATCTTAGTAATATTATAAATACTTTAATTGTGAATTAATAAATCTGAATATAACTTATGCTGCTATCTAATTAAGTTAATATCAAGGTAATATTAGTTAAACTCTATTATTATTATTTTATCAAATAAATTGTCGATGTTTTATTAGAAAATACAATCCTCCGGGTATATCAAATAATTGATAATAGTAACTAATACAAATAAGGGGGGGTAGGCTAGTGAATTCTTGTTTAGAATTCTGGTGCCTTTCAAATAAGTTAAAAGCTGATTCTCTTCTCTCTATTATTCAAGTTTAGTTACATTAAGCAGGATTGTGTGACCAGGAAAAATAATTGCCTCGATAAAATTATCTGAAATGTTATAAGAGATTAACAAATTGAACGTAATTTGGTCACCGAATACAAAGGAAATAAATTGTAATAACCCTATCAGATACCATGGATGGTACAATATATATATAAGTATGATTTAAATCAATATTATATTAACAACATTCTATTCTACAAATATAATATTTCAATTGGTTTAGTTGCTAAAGAAGGATGTGAGTTCTAAATGGAAAGATTTTTTTTTTTATTGTTAAAAATTCCAAAATGTGTCCATGCAGACAGAAATAGACAGACCGGGCAAGTTAATATAAAAGCATTTAAAATGAAACCACTTTTAGCATATTACTTTAGATTATATAAAAACACTATGGAAATCATAAATATGTCATGTGTGAAAACTGAAAGTATTACGATTTCCCAAATAATGAAACCTCTTCCATATGGAATTATATGTAATACATAGTAATTTTTACATGCTTTAAAGATATATGCTTTGAAGCTATAATAGAAATATCAATTCTTACATATGCATGTTTATATATTATTTTAATTATGATCTTTATAGATATTTATAAAAAATGTCCAAGTGCTGGCTCTGGCTAAGCATTTATCACAAAGCTTGTAGAGGAACTGGCAATCCTCATTGTTTTATAACTTACAAGCTTAAGAGATAGGGTCATGTGATCTATGACTTTTATTTTGACTATTTATAGTCTCTTCCATAAGTCTTATGCAATTTTTATATTGCTAAGACTACTACTATATGGTATGGCTGAAGATCTATCAGCCCCATATAGCTATTTGAGTTGGATAGCTGGGTTTGAAGACATCTACGTCTGAAAATTTCAGATTTTCCACTCAATAGATAACTTTTAGTTAAATGCTGGCTTTGGGTTGGTATTTTTAGATCTAGTGTCTGAACCTACTCTGACACCTCTCTGAGGAGTGCCAAAGCATGAAACCATGGTCAGGGGTTTGGGGAGTTATGTGACAATGTTTGTTTTTTTAAAAAATTATTTAACCTATTATAGAATGCATGTTTTTAGCAATGAACCTAATATTATCAAATTGTTCAAGAGACCGTCGAAAAGCATGTCAAACATATTAACTGAATTTCTGTTTAAGTCTAATCATTCACACGTATTTAATTTGAAATAAAAGTTTGGATATAAACTTTATCAGCAATTTAATAAAGCTTTATATGAGCTGAGTGTTAATTGATAAAGCTGATTCTCTAAAAATGTACATATAATCAATTCTTACTAATGAACTATTTTTAAAAGTATTTATATTCTTTATTTTTTGTACATTATTTCAGCAAAAAATTGCTTGGGAAAAGATTCTCTTTTTTTTTCTCTTTTTTTTTAAGGAATTATTATTCTTGAATTTTTAAATAGATTATCAGTTGTCTTTTTACTGATTTCCATCAATTTTGAACCATATTCTAAGTCTGTTAATATTTCAAAATGTTTCTAATTTACCTTCAGTGAGTATTTCTGAAGGGTATGAATATCAACTTTTAATACTGTCTTCTAATACTTTTAATCTATCTAATTTTGCTTTAATATTTATCTTATATATGTGTAACAAGTAATTATTTAGTGTTATAAAACTCCATGTTTGTAGTGCTCAAGAAACTATGTAGGCCAGTTTAATAGACAAATAAATGTAAGAAACATCAAAATGCTTTTAATCAGAAAATTAAGACATCAGCTTTTACTTCCCATTTTTCTAGAAATTAGTCACAAAACTGATTTTTATAATGCAAAAATACTTGCTAATGTGGAAAGGTATGATTTAAGAACCATGAGGGAGTCAATTGAAATATTAAAGAGATCTACTGGTTTAAATGGGGCTGATGAAGCCCAATGTATTCCAGCTATGTAAAAATCTCTCATTTTATCTCTGTCTTCTAATATTAACTTAAAATTAATAGTTAAAAAACTGAGGGAACATTTTGATAATGCTCACATTTTGAATGCTAAACTACTTCAAGTTGAATTTCATTTCTCATCTCGCACTCAGTCATATTACTGTTTGAGATCTAATGATTTTTCTTTCAAAAGTTAACCTTGACAATGGCGGATGTGTTATCCTGCCCTCCCCCCAATTACTTTATCTACATCATACAACCATGAAAATATTAAATATAATATATATTACTAGTCAGAATATAATCCATCTCCACTATATCTTCATTTAGATGCTTCCATGTTTTTTTTTGTTTGGCATTTTCTAAAAAAAAAAAAAAAAAAATCATAATATACAGTTTTTTTTCTTTCATGAACTCTACAATTGTTTTTTTTTTTTTTTAATTTCTATCGCCATAACTAAATTTATCTACATTATTTTTAATTCTATTTTTTGTTGATTTAGAATTAAAAACTTTCTTATGACAATTTTAAAATGTTGTTTGAGTTGATTAAATGTGTAAACCTGAATTATTTGCCTCATATATTATTGATATTCACAATGTTGTTCACTCATTTTTTTATAATGAAATCCAATCTAATTGTACTTCCAATATTTGTGGCTTTGTCATGAAGTTATGAGTTCAGATTTTAAATCAATTATCTTTTAACCATTTCAACTTTACAAAGTTTATTAATATTCCATTTAATATTAGACAGTTCTTTTTCCAATATATATATATATATATATATTGTAATGGAATGTATATATTATCCAATCTAAATGAAGAAGGATGAATTCACATATGAAGAAAGATGAATTAACCCCAATCGTTGAGAAAGCCAATTGTAATGGAAAATGATATAGCATCAAATTTAATCATCAGTTAACCAAACCTTAATGATGGAAGGCCATTTGTAATGGATCGTTTATATGCCATAAATAAAAGATAATATGGCTTAAATTGTTGAGAAGCATTTATAATGGAAAATACAACTTGCAACTCTACATGTAATCAACAATCATTAATTGACTAAGCCTCATGATGACACAGCATTTATAATGGAGTACATTTTCTCTTAAATTATTTAATTTACAAATTCAATCTATAAATTGCACCATTTATAATGGATAACGTATGTGCCATGCAAGAAGAAATAATATATCTTCCATCATTCAACTCAATATAAATATGATACATGTAAGAAGTGTAATAATCTATATATAGCATGTTAGACACATATTAAGATAAAATAAACTGCCTCAAAATGAATATACTAAAAATATACTATTACTCAGCTAACTATATAAGACAAACTTAATAATGTAGAGCATTGACTAGAGTACATTACTAATTAGTTCTCAGGATTAATTTAATTTACAATTAATTATATACCAAATATAATTTGGAACAAAAGGAATTTTATTGAATCCAAAATATATCTATTCAATTGAAATTACCAATAATTTAATACTTTCATATCTGCTAGCTTGTAGAACTGATGTACTAAAAATAGAGAAAAAGAAAATTAATAAATCTAAATAGAAAATCTGAACGTTTCAGTCATCTATATATCTTCAAACCCAGCTATCTAACTCAAATAGCCATATGGGTCTGAATAATTTCCAACTACACCATATATATATATATAATTCTTCGAAAAACAATAATATAATTAATACAGTAAATAATATTTTAAAAACAAATATCTACTATAATTTAATAGAAATACTTTCGAATATCTAAGTAGTCATTATCAACTATATTCAAATTCAGTTACAAAAAAAAAAAGAAACATTATAAATGTCTACAAAAACAATTACATCATACATCAATTTTCCCACAATTCATTAATTTTTTTATATTAGCACCTTGTCTATTTATCAAATGCTGCTTTCCGTTTCTTATTATCATAGCTTCTTTAATTTTACATTTATTATTATTTCTTTCAATACATAAAATCTTAACATTATTAAAATCAAAATCAAAACCATATATACATGTAACATTATGATCAAGAAATACTGAAGGTGATATGTCATCATTTCTAATACTCTCTTGTCTTGATTTTTGCACTCTTTATCCTTATGAGAAATCTTTATTTTGAAACAGAAGTTATTGCTGAATCAAACTGTGTTAAAACAGACAAATTCCACATTAATAGATAAATTAAGATGAGTATACAGTAAATTGTGCTATATTTAACTACGTGACTTCAATTGTATGCTATCCCCCCAAAAAGGGTAAATAAACAAACAAAAAAAGTAACAAACAAAAGAAACCTTTAAAATTTGCAAACTTTAGAATATTCTGCAATAATTTTTCATTTTCTGAGTGTTGTATGTGATTATATACATTAAATTTTGTCCAGTTTATGTTGAAAGCATGTACATTTTAGTCTTCATTTATTATCTTTTCTGAATTTGATGTGATGTATTTTGCAAAATAAAATATTTTCTGAGTGTAATATTAAAAGTTTACAAAATTTTAGCACCTACTAAAAGTAGATGCCGATTTTAAAATGTCAAAACAATTTGAGAAATCCTACTTTTTTGATAACAAAATCTTTATTAAATATTTTTGCTATAAGAGAAAAAGGTATTGAGAAAAAAATCACCCAAAACATATTTAATAATGATAAAATTCTGATACATTTCTAATCATTTAAGAAATAAAAATTCTGTAGCTACTTTTTTCTTATACTTATTGCTTCAGTAAATGCATGATAGAACAGACATATAGTAAAAATATGTGTAATAACAGGCCATATGAGCACAGACTTTCACACGACCCACCACTCTCCACACTATCTCCTGATACACTTGAACACATATATGTTGAAAAGATAAATAATCACCAATATACGTATTTCATGCTAAACCAGCAATCAACAGTTGGTCCAGATTACCATCTCTACACATAAATGCTATAAGTGCTCAGATATATATTAAGATAGCCAATCCTCATACTTTAATGGACAGACTTCAATCTACTCTACACTCCAACTCTTCAACCATCCATCCAATTGAAAATCTGAAGATGGAATGCTCAAAGGCCACCCTGAGGCCGAGATTCTTGTCACACCCATGTTGACCTAAGGTCAACATGACCCCTCATGCATGTAAATGTGTCCTCTCAATATATATTATTTATTTTAAAAAATTTGTTTATATTATACTCTTGATTTATATGCAAATTATATATATGTACTTGTTGAAAAGTACTTTATATTTGCAGTTTAATATACAATATGTATACTATTCTGAACAATGTTTATCAACAAAACACGAGCTAATATATATTTGACCATGAGAAGACTCAAGACAAAATGTGCCATAGATTCATGGTTACACTGTACATATGATTTTTTAGCTGTTTATTTTAAATTGACTAAAGATGGGAGAGAGACAGATGTGGGGGTGGGGAAGCTGTAACAGGCAACATTACCAATTTATAAGATGATAATATCTTATTTATGCCTAAAGATGAAAATAAAATTGATCTAAAATCTAAAAATTATATTGAAAAGATGTGATTACTGCTATATATATATATATATAAAAGACAAAGTCAACAAAGATTATGGTTGACTTTAGAATAGACAGTGAAGACATTAATATTATTATTGATAGTTAATATTTTTGAAATAATGGAAAACTGCAGCACTCTAAAGCTATGTTGACAATATCTCATTTATATCTAAAAACAGAGACATTTTTATTATAAAAACAAATCAGTGATAACAAGAAGAGATTACTGATAAATATATAGAAGACAAAGATTACAAAAATTAGAAACTAAAAATCCAAAATATCCAGTGATGAAGTCTGGAATTTTATTTAATATTAAAGAGATTGTGTGCATGTTTTGAAAGTGAAAGTTTAACATAAAACAAAAAGAATAAAAAACTTATTGTTTTTGAACTGTGATAATGGAAGAGTCTTTTATAAATATTATCAAAAACTTTGAAAAAGAAACACATGATTTAGATGTTAACTTCTGCTTGCACAAATGACTAGATTAAAATTGTTTATTTTGGTCTCATTATATTATTTACTAGAAAAAAGTATAATATTCTTAAAGGACAACAAACATAGATTATGGATTTTACTATGATAGCATAAATGTGTCATTGAAAAACCTTATATAAAACAAACAGATGATAGGCTATTCAGAAAAAAATATCATTCATGTTAACACCAGGATTTATCATTTTGAACTTGACAATACCTAATACATATATATTAAAAGTTTTCTTTTAGTAGAACATCTTTCATATTAACTCAACCATATTATAATTATCCATCAGACCAGAAGCCACACCTTCATTTCTCATTCTGGATGCATTTTGAAATGATCACTATATTTTTTTTAAGTAAGACATACAACAGTTGATTATAAAATTGATATATATATATATTGAACCTGATTGAAATCCGGTTCAATGGTGTTGTTATTAAACAAACAAAAAACGAAATTTATTAAGCTTTTAATTTTAATTAAACGTAGAGTTTAAATTTGCAATATTATTTAAAAAGAATGCGTGTATCCAACTATACACGCGTTTATATGTAAAACGGATTTTTTAAAAATATTTATCGATTTATTTTAAAATAGTTTTCATATACCACCTGTTTTTAAATCCATTTGATTTAAAAACAAGCTGGCTAGCTAATTGCATTCCTGTTGCTTTTATTTTAATTATTGTAAACAATTTTGATAGCAGAGATTTGATTTTTATGTTGTTGTTTTCATTTCAATAAACCCTGGGTAGAATTCTTAGATAGATTGAGCAGGAGATTAATATTTGCCCTGCCTAAGGTGTAGAAATTGGACAACAAGTAAAGTGTTTCGCGGGAAAATGGAGCAACATATAAATAGCCCCGAAAATTTGGAGTGTGAGTTAATTCATTGTTCGTTGATAGACAAGCTGTTTATCAAGTGAGAATTTATATCAGCGTGGACATTTAATTTCTTAAAGGACATCAGCTGTGATTAAATACTTTTGCCTACAACAAAATGAAAAATTCTATACTTGTTACCACCACCTGAATGACTTGCTAACTTCACAAAAAATGGATCCCTGACTTCCAAGTTTGCTCCAGTAATGCCTTGAACACCTAAAAGAAGCCGGAACCTCTCTACATCTACCTTGCTGCCTAAAGAACCTGAAAATGAACTTAAGTAAAAGTGCGCAGTCTACATGAACATTGCTTTTACCGAACGGTAACTATTTTCTTTTTATTCTTCCCAGGATAAAGTAATTCTCATTAAATCTCCGCTCAATCTAATCATAAATATGTCTTCTTAAATCAATATAGCCTCATATTTAATATTTGCTGTGTTTTCCAATATTTTATAGTTTGTCTTAGAATCTTAGTTTTAAGATTCTAATTTGCTTTCTGTTTTATTTATTGGAGAGTGACGAATGAGTTTTATATTTTATACCTCGCTTTTAAAAATGCTTTAGCAGCCTCGTATATATATTTTTTAATGCTTACCTGTAATTATTTAGTATTCAATAATTAATTTGTAATTTTATACTCTGTGTTTACTCTAGTGCTTAACCTCCAAAAATCTTTTGGCTGACGACTTTATTGTCTGATTTTCGCAGGTGGAGATTTCGTTTCTAAGATCTCTAAAAGCGGAAATTAGAATTGTGTTTTTCTTTGTAATTTTATAAGTCGTCAGCAGGAAGATACAATTTATCCTTTCTTAAATTACAGGTGAGTGATACTTTCATTCTGCTAAAGTGTTTACAACTTTTAAGATTTTCGTACTCTGTGCACTCTTCGATAGATTCATTTGTGTATTTATTACGGGTGCTTTAAATTTATCAGAGCGTGTACTCAGAATTTGTTTGTAAGTTTATTTTCTTTTTGTTATTTGCTGGGACAGACATAATTGTTTTCTAATCATTTTCTTGTCTCTTATTGAGACCATTAATTATTAATTTTAAAGTAATTTTCACCAATCATTTGGCTGGGATTCACCAGTTTAATTGTTTCTTCATTTCAATGATATTTTTCGATTGTTCTTGGGGTGGATCAATTGCCATTATTTTAAACGTAGTAATTGGTGCAGTTCATACCGATATAAGGACATTCAAGATCTGACCATGTTTAGATCTTGAACAGCTCATCGGCACTGGTTCTTTGAGCTATTTCAAGGGCATATGGTGTAAGTATCTGAAAGGGAAAACCAGTGTTTAAGTGAATCCTCTGCTGAATGAAATTTGCTTCCTCCCTTTTAACTTTGTTTATTAGAAGATCACTCAATCTGTCATAGCTTTGCCTTTAGTATTTCTGGTACATGCCTGAGTTAACTCACATTTATTATGTCATAAACTTATATTTAATAATTTATTTTCTCATAATAAAATTTATGAAATATGTTTAACTTAATTTGGCTGACGTTTGTCTTTGTGCTTTTGTCTCAATTGTCTAAACAATTTAAGATCTCTTGTCTCTCCCTGAGTCTAGTCGGCGCAAACCATCATCATCATCTATTCTGATTACAGTAAACAAATTTTCCAGACACGTAGTGTTCTGGTGGCGCCCTCTGTTTCAGATTAGATTGAGTATCCGGTATAATATATTGTAACGGTCAAAACTTGTCTATCTCATGAACACACTGCAGAATTTAAACCTGGGACATAGAACTCAACACTAGGAGAGTTACCTCCCAGAAATCCCAAGTTCAAATCCAAAGTCCAAACTCCACAATGCCCTCTATGTGCTAACACATTTGATGCTACTAATAGTATAATTTCATGCCGGTGCCAGTGATCAGGGAGAAAATAAAAGATCTAAATCTAAAATAGCCCTAGGTTCATTCAACAATAACTTATAGATGTGCCCAAGATAAGTCTAAGGTGCTATGTTATTTATATTGTACCCTGAATAAATAAAGAAAAGAAATAAATTTACAAATAATATTTTAATAATTTGATATAGAAAATAGTTTAGCTATAAATTGTATAGCTATATACAATAAACAACAAGATGGCTGATATGTCGTACTTGGGCTTGTTTAGATAATGTGTCTAAAATATAGTGACTTGGTAGACATATACGAGTCATGTAAAGTCTAACAAAATTTGAATATTCTAAAATATCTATAATTGGAAATTTAAATGGAGACCGAGAGTCGCTTGTGAAATGATTAAATAAATTAGAAGATCGAGCTATACTGAACGGACTTGAAACTCATTTGACTAATAGAATTCTGTTAAATAATTTACAAGGGAAATGTACGGTGGTGCCAGCGAGTATATGCCAAGGAGAGGTGCAGTTTATGAGTATGCAACTTTAAAAGATGACAAAAGGTCTTGGCATGGATAGGCATTTTACCTTTTATTTGGGACATCTCTAGCCCACTCACAGCTCAAGCCTGTCCCACACCCAGGAGCTTTGTAACTGTGGGGACGTATGTGAAATAATTCCCATGTGCCATTATAGCACTATAATGGGAACCACAGACTAAAATAAGGGGAACGGATTTAACCGAAGATGATCTTTGCCAATGGTAAGATTCCAGCACCCAAGCATATTTACTAGCAACACAGTTTAATTTTAAAAGACTTAGTAAAACAAAGGGCAATTTGTAAAGGAACAGAAATAGCTCGCTCTCAAATTTCATATTTTAATGGCCAGCAGACTCTCAACAAAATTAAGATAAATAAATATTTATTCTAACAAAGTTATACGCAAGAAATACTTTAAAACATATATACGAGAAATAATTACTTATTTAACAAAATTGATGATACATAAGCACTACTTTTAAATACATATAATGATGGGAGGGGGAAAATACATGTTTGCAGTTTAATTAAACTAAGATGGCAACCACGCATTATTTAACTTCCCTACGTAACTCGCATTTGCCTAAAGAAATTAATTAGATATTTATTACAATACATTTAAATAAGACATTTACAATATATATAGAAAATCAACCCAAGCACAAGTTCAGCATGCATTAGAAAATGTTTAAATAAATATATTAAGGAATATACAAAATTTATTAGCTATAGCTTGAAGTTTTCTGAGATCTCGGGTTGATTTTAATTACCTCATTCTTTAAATCCATCCGTGAGCATTTCCAAATTGGTAACAAAGTTCTTTAGTAAAATTTAGGATTCTTCTTGGTTCATTGTTCCGCAGCAGCAGTTAGTAGATTTCAGGAGCAGCATTTCTTTGGGCTGGCTCAGCTGGGCCCAATGATACGGTGACGGGACATCGGATAGAGTGAGGGACCAATGCACTGGATCTCGAGGGAAAAACAGCCTACTGCCCTGTTACCCTGTCAATCTATGGTTAAACAATTTTAAAACTGGTGCTAAACTAACCAACAAGCCGGTCAGTCCGATAGAGCAAATCAAAGCTAATAGAAAAATCAGTTTTAGAAAATATAACTTCTGCTGTCACAATATCAGCTCTATTTATATGCTCTTTCTGATTACAATCTAGCTGCGGTGATAAAATCTGTTCGTTAAGTTATTAATACATTTGAAAACACGGACTGCATTTTTTAATTAAAATCTGTTTGTAAACACTGTTTTAATCTTATTAAATCTACTAGTAAAACTGGTGCCAATATGATTAAAATTAGCCACTATTGTTCTTTCCCTACCCTCACTGATTTAAAAGAAGATGACATGTTTTTGAAAACTAAATAACACTTTACATTTATAAATCTCTTTTTTTGAATTTAATTTCCAGAAATATTTATCAGTGATATTATTTTATTAAAGGCAAATAATTATAGTGAAATAACATCACAAAATAAATCGATTCAAAACAACAACTTTTAAATAAAATAATTTAATAAATTTTAAATATTATCACAGTATGTGTGTAGATGAGAATATGTGACCTACTTTACTATACAAGCATATACGTAATATATACTCGACAGTTTGAAAATAAAACCGTTTAAAAACAATTTTAATTATTATAAAACCCCAAGCACCCCATTAGACATATAAATTTAGGTGGAATTTCGGTAAATATACCCGGTACACATACAATACGATAAAATTAGGGTTTAAATAAGGTATGAGGGTAGGAAATAGGAAGGCAAGGTGAAAGTAAGATTGGTATGGTGTATCTTACTGTTTCACATTCCCTTAGTATGTCAAAAAAAAATTAAAAAAAAAAGGTTTACCCCAATGTTTACTAGTATTTTTGAATATCAGCATAAAAAATAATTTGACAAGGGGCAATGAGATTTAATGATATACCCAAATCATATTTCAACATTATTCAACATTTTTTTCACTAGCAAATATGTATATATATTTTGAAGCATTTTTTTGACTGTTCAAATTCAAATTAGAAAAATATATATAAAAAAATTTAAAAGTCTATACGAAAGTGTCCAAATTCAGGCATAGATAAATGTCCAAATTCAAGTTATTGTAGGTCAAAAATTATGCAAGAGTGTCCAAGTTCAAGTCTTTTTTTTACTTATATATATTTTATTTTCCTGGGTCAGGTGGGTAGCACCGATCTCTCATACTTGGAGAATGTTCTTTTGGGTGGTGCAATCTCCTTTTCTTGTCTGGCAGTTCGTTGGCCCAAGGACTGAAGTCCAACACAGTCAGAAATTCTGCCATCTCCTCTGCATCTTTAATTCTGCTTCTGGCCATCAGTTGTTGGATCGACAGAGGCATGTTCTGCTGGATGGTGCAGATAATGTGTGGATCAGAGAATGAGAAGGTGGTGAGCAATCTCAGACGATTAAGTTGCTGGATATAGAATTGTGTATGTGTTTCTTTAATGCTCCCGTATTTTTCTCAGTATATGGTATTGAAGATGCTACTCTGGTGTTCCTTGCTCCAGTAGTGTCTCAGTAAGGCCTTGCTATACTTGGTGAAGTCTCCAGGTTTTTCTTTTATGAGGCTCCACCAGTCCTTCGCATAGCCATGTAAATGGTGGGTGGTGATAGCAATTTGTTTTTTTGGCTCCATCTCAGAGAATGTGAAGAAGTCTTTCAAGCTATCTATGTGCAAATGAGGCTTTTCTCCAATCTCCCCTCAGAATATCTTGATGTAGATGACCTTGTCCAACTGGGTTTGAATGCTTGGGTCAGGCATCATGACTCTATGGATATTAGTGATCTCAGGGCTTTTAGTATTTTTCTCTTTGTTGATCGGTAGTGGAATTTTTGGGGTGGTTTTGTTTTGATCACACTCTTCCTCTTCTTTTGTTCCGTTATTATTGTCTTCTGTCTTTATAATTAAATTTTCCAAATTTAATTTTGGTGTGAGCCTCTCTTCTCTTTCATGTTTCTCATCGAGTTTTTGTTAGAGCACTCCCTGTTTCTCATGGAGTTCTTTGACTTCATTAAGTAGAAATACGATCAGTTCTCTCATTTCGTGCTTTTATATTTGGTCCTCTTCATGCCTGGTTCTGGCTTCTTCAGCTTGTCGTCTAAAGAGTTCTTCTATATATTTAATTTGAAAGTCTGTATTTGTCATTTGCTGGCTTATTTTTGCTACTGGTGTTGGAGATTCTGGAACTCCGGATGTGTCTATGTCTTTTTGTTCTAACTCTTCCATTTTGGTTTTAGTATTCTGCAACGTTATTATAATTCTTGTATATAAATGGCAATTCTGGATCACTAATTTTCTGGTTATTATTATTTGTTAAGATATTTATTATTTTAAAATCCTTTTAATTAAACTTCTTTATTAAACATTGGCGACTGGCTGTCTTCCACTCGGTCTCTGGCTTTCCGTGCATCCTTGTTTTGTCCTGTACTGATTTCATTATGCTGCTTCTTTGTTATTTTAGAACTATGAAACAAAATATTATTATTTTATTATTCAGATTTCTTCTGCTGCTTGCTCAACTGTTTGGTAGTGTACTATTTAATTATTTGCTAGACTTGGGTATCTTAATGGGTATCTCACTGTCATTTCCCCTTGTTCAATGATATCAGATAGATAGATTTACAAAAAATTGTTATTATTATTATTATTATTACAGAAACTTGTTTACATAAGTAGCTATACATAAATTGACCAAATCCAAATTTTTTTTATACAGTTTTACATGCATGAACCAATCGGTTCATCATCGTTATTTCAAGGTGCAATACCATCTGTGGCAACATCTATATCATTAACCTCCCCCAGAGATATTTAACTTACTTATTTCGTTTGACTCTGGACGTTCAATTAGACAATCATATATTTTTATTTTTATAATTCTTATTCGATACCAAACTATATATGTTGCACTATTTTTTTGGAATTATATTTAGTACAGTAATTAGCGCACATATATTTTTTATAACACGACCAGAGCTGATGAAGTTTACATATATATTGCTCGTGTCTTACTGTATTAAACTGAAAATTCTCCAAGTGATTGTCTAAATGACCGAGCCAAACAAAATACATATAATAATATCTTAAAATATAAATCATGATATTGAAAATATTGAATTACAGGAAATGGGTAATTAAACAAACTAAACACTATCAGAGGTTTGTGGGTGTTTAAATCGAAGCCTCACATTGTAAAGCACCATGGACCCATAAAAAAATACTATGTAAGGGTCAAAACATGTCTATCTCGCTAACACACTGCAGAATTTAAACCTGGGACATAGAACTCAACACTAAGAGGGTTACCTCCCACAAATCCCAAGTTCAAATCCAAAGTCCAAACTCCACACACCCTCTACATGATAACACATTTGATGCTACTAATAGTATAATTTCATGCTGGTGCCGGTGATCAGGGAGAAAGTAAAAGATCTAAATCTAAAATAGCCCTAGGTTCATTAAACAATAACTTATAGATGTGCCCAAGATAAGTCTAATGTGCTATGTAATTTATATTGCACCCCGAATAAATAAAGAAAAGAAATAAATTTACAAATAATATTTTAATAATTTGATATCGAAAATATTTTAGCTATAAATTGGATAGCTATATACAATAAACTACAAGATGGCTGATACCTTGTACTTGGATTCCTTTAAATAACATGTCTAAAATATAGTGACACGGTAAGCATATACGAGTCACGTAAAGTCTAACAGAATTTGAATATTCTAAAATATCTATAATTGGAAACTAAATGGAGACCGAGAGTCACTTGCGAAATGATTAAATAAATTAGAAGATCGAGCTATACTGAATGGACTTGAAACTCATTTGACTAATAGAATTCTGTTAAATAATTTATAAGGGAAATGTACGGTGGTGCCAGTGAGTATATGCCGAGGAGGGGTGCAGTTAATGAGTATGCAACTTTAAAAGATGACAAAAGGTCTTGGCATGGATAGGCATTTTACCTTTTATTTGGGACATCTCTATCCCACTCACAGATCAAGCCTGGCCTGCACCCAGGAGCTTTGTAACTGTGGGGATGTACGTGAAATAATTTCCACATGCCATTATAGCACTATACTGGGAACCGCGGAGTAAAATAAGGGGAATGGATTTAACCGATGATGACCTTTGCCAATGGTAAGATTCCAGCACCCAAGCATATTTACTAGCAACACAGTTTAATTTTAAAAGACTTAGTAAAACAAAGGGCAATTTATTAAGGAATAGAAATAGCTCACTCTCAAATTTCATATTTTAATGGCCAGCAGACTCTCAACAAACTTAAGATAAATAAATATTTATTCTAACAAAGTTATATGCAAGAAATTCTTTAAAACATATATACAAAAAATAATTACTTATTTAACAAAATTGATGATACATAAGCACTACTTTAAAATATATGTAACAATGGGAGGAGGAAAATGCGTGTTTGCGGTTTAAATAAATTAAGATGGCAACCACGCATTTTAACTTCCCTACGTAACTCGCATTTGCCTAAAGAAATTAATTAGATATTTATTACAATATATTTAAATAAGACATTTACAATATATATAGAAAATCAACCCAAGCACAAGTTCAGCATGCATTAGAAAATGTTTAAATAAATACATTAAGGAATATACAAAATTTATTAGCTATAGCTTGAAGTTTTCTGAGATCTTGGGTTGATTTTAATTACCTCGTTCTTTAAATCCATCCATGAGCATTTCCAAATTGCTAACAAAGTTCTTTAGTAAAATTTAGGATTCTTCTTGATTCATTGTTCTGCAGCAGCAGTTAGTAGATTTCAGGAGCATCATTTCTTTGGGCTGGCTCAGCTGGGCCCGATGATACGGTGACGGGACATCAAATAGAATGACGCATGGCCAAGGCACTGGATCCCGAGGGAAAGACAGCCTACTGCCTCATTACCCCATCATTCTCAGGTTAAATGATTTTAAAACTGGTTCTAAACTAACCAACAAGCCAGTCCGTCTGCTGTCATAATATCAGGCAGATTAATTAATAACTCTCTCTAATCATTTAATACAATCAATCAGCCCTATTTATAAGCTCTCCCTGATTACAATCTAACCCTGCGGTGATAAAATCCATTCGTTAAGTTATTAATACATTTGAAAACATGGACTGCATTTTTTAATTAAAATCTGTTTGTAAACACTGTTTTAATCTTATCAAATCTACTAGTAAAACTGGCACCAATATGGTTGAAATTAGCCACTATTGTTCTTTCCCTACCTTCACTAAGTTAAAAGAAGATGACATGTTTTTGAAAACTAAATAACACTTTACATTTATAAAACTCTCTTTTTGAATTTAATTTCCAGAAATATTTATCAGTGATATTATTTTATTAAAGGCAAATAATTATAGTGAAATAACATCACAAAATAAATCGATTCAAAACAACAACTTTTAAATAAAATATTTTTATAAATTTTAAATATTATCGCAGTATGTGTGTAGATGAGAATATGTGACCTACTTTACTGTACAAGCATATACGTAATATATACTCGACGGTTTGAAAATAAAACCGTTTAAAAACAATTTTAATTATTATAAAACCCCAAGCACCCCATTAGACATATAAATTTAAGTGGGATTTCAGTAAATATACCCAGTACACATACAATACGATAAAATTAGGGTTTAAATAAGGTATGAGGGTAGGAAACAGGAAGGCAAGGTGAAACTAAGATTGGTATGGCATATCTTACTGTTTCAACACAC